>JTDE01001660.1:69569-98171 GCA_014338405.1 Paragonimus skrjabini miyazakii | reverse complement strand
TTTCGAACAGCAAAAGCACTAGACTCGAGTTTCGCCCTCATTAGAGATCGTCAGTGGTGCATATCCTCGCTACTGCCAGGACTAGAACTCCGGCCACGCTGTTCACGAGGCAACCGTGTTTGTCACTGCGCCACTGACCTCACGACCGAATTATCATATGAGAACGCTCATCCACTTTCGCTTGTGAGTAATGGTCAGGTTGCCCGATCGCCTCGAGAGGAGACACAGTTACTGTCTGTTAACTCCAATCGATGACCCCTCGACTAAGACTTCTCTCCAAGTTGAAATCACAGAAATCATTGACATGTTGAGCCGTATTTGATCACTGATGAGTAGTAGGGGATTTTGATTTTCATATAGATAGAACATCACCCACAATTGATCACAGCTGTCGCATTCGCATAGACTTTCCAATCGGCCCCTTTCGGAAAGAAGCACTAGACTCGAATTTCGCTCTCATTAGAGCTCATCAGTAGTGCATATTCTCGCCACGGCCAGGACTAGAACCACGGCCACGCTGTTCATGAGGCAACCGTGTCTACTATTGCGTCACTGACCTAACACCTCTTACAATGATAATGTTTACGTACTGATGTGATTGCAACTTTGCTAAACTTGAATTAATACAACCCTACCAAACGTTGTTTACACTCTGGACATGTCATTTTTTATATTTTGTATGTCAGCTAGGGGGTGAATATTACTTTGAAACACTCGGCTCTATCAACATTAATTCTTGCTGACTGAAGTTTGGAAATTTGGTTCGTTAAAAATTGAACGTAGCCAACATTTACTGATAACTTCCATATATATATAAAGCGCTCGGCTGACCCACTTAACAAGGACGCAATTGGCCCAAGTTGTGTTCATAGCAAAGCCCGTCAGTAGTGAATATCCTCATCCGGAATGGAATTTCACTACGGCCCTCTGAGAAGAGCGTCTTGACCACGCATCACCAGAATCTGCATATATAACCGATTAACAGTAATCACGCGGGGATAATGTTCGGATTGCCTGATCATTCTCAAAGAGAAGTGAACATAAGTGATCTGTTCAGTTTACTCGACAATACATGTCATCAGGTCTTCTCGGAGAGGTTGGAGTACCTGGGTAGTGTACAAGTGAGCTAATAGAAACGCTTATAGAGATGTGAAAGCTGCGTATCCATGTAAGTGTTGTACGGACTGCAAGAAAGCAATCGTCGTCGTTATCATTTAATGAACACTGTCCGCTAAGCAATATATTAATCTGACATGACAAAGTCTGTTTTCTATTTTCTACAGTGTGGTGGCGATCTCATCTATATTCAGCGGCTAGATGAAAGTATTCAGCGTATAATGGTGCCGAATTCACAAATAGGTCGAGACGTTGGTTTGAATTCGTATGCTACAGACAGTAGCAGAAAAGGAGCGATAAAACAATTTAAGATCACATTGAAATGTAATAAGGGCAGAAGTGATCATATTTCAGGGTGGGTTAGCTGTTTTTATAAAGGAGTCACTGCTACATCTATGTTCAGAAAATACAGAATGAGTGATTCCATAGCAATTTGAATAAACGCCATACGTCGAACTGAGGTGAAAATTGACAGTAAGTAAAAGCTTTTAGGTGATATTTGAACAAAGAAGTCAGAAACACTTGCTACATCCCGTCAGATACATACTGCAGTCTGTGGATTTATATAGCAAAGTTCAATGGGCATTGTGAAGCTAAACAACAACCACACAAACACAAGTGCACTCACATATATCCATACATATCAGGTACCAAGGCAAGCTGGTACTGACGAACAAGTATTTCTGTACGTAGAAGGGTGGCTTCCATTTGCTAACCACTATCGCGTTTGTGAACTAGAGAAGTCTGCGATTTTCGTTCCATAACCTATTCTCTAGGCTCAATTGGGGTCGACAAGTCAACAGGTGTCGAGCAATCCATGACGCTGGTTCCTTGTGACTTGTCACATTGGAAAGTCTATGGGAATGCGACAGCCGCCATCACTTTTGGTGATGTTCAACCTGGTATTGTAGCTTGAGTCCGGTAGTGTGGTATCCATGAAGGTTTTGCGAACCCAAACTGTGTTCGGTGACTCTATCACGTAACTGTTGCTTCGTTTTGCCTGTCGCGAACGCGATAGCAATTAACAAATGAAAGCCACCCCTCTGCGTACAGAAATACTTGTACGTCAGTACCAGATTGCCTTGGTACCTGATATATATGTTGTTCAGCTTCACAATGCCCATTGAATTTTGCTATATAAATTCACAGACTGCAGTATGTATCCGACGGAATGTAGCGAGTGGATACATTGTGCAAAATACTGTTTCTGACTTCTCTGTTCAAATTCGTTACGGAAAAATCTGTTTTGCTTTTAAGTGATAATCAACTTTTCTACTGTTTACATTAGTTGACTTGAAATGTCCACCGTAATGTACTTCGATTCCCGTATTATATATATATATTTCAAATAAAGAGGAATATGCGATTGTTACGAATGATGACGAGGTCGATTTTTGGTTCAGGTGTTTACCTATTCGCAACATAAATGTAGTCTAAATACGAAGGTGGACGAACAGTCGAACACTCAAAGTTGGACATATCAACCAATCTGGTGATTACCATCTCGTTGACCCATAGCTTTGCAACCGCGGTGAGGGTTGAGGCAATGTTTCAGGGATGTCGACAGTTTACGACCAAACTAGTGAACTTTGGTTTATATTACTCATTTGCTGCACATAGCGGAGGTTATTCCTGTACACGTTGGAACCAGTGGTGTCGAGTCTAGCAATGTTATATAAACTTTCGGTCCTTACTTTGTGCATAATCCTCTGTTCTCTTACTTATTTAAACGTTGGCTATAAAGATTATCAAACCTGTCTCTACCATTTTGAACGCTCATTTTGACTCGCAAGGCGTACGCCATATTGTCACTTTCTTCTACGACGATGTCCTGTGACACGTACTGTTTGCTGCTCACCACTAGTTTGTTTGTTTCTATTCACAGTACAGAACGTTAGACCTAGCTACTGTGTCTGAATTGACTTGACTCTTCCTACTGCTTCACTATGCGTCCATACCACTTGCTTATTGAAATAACGCCTACAAGTGGACAATCAGTTATAAATAAAATGGCGTCCCTCACGAAAACACTGAGGTGACAGGATTTCATCCACACACTTGGGCATGATGTCCGCAAAAAAAAAACATCAAAAGCAGAATGAGTGACGTAAATGGACAGTGTAAACCGGTTCCCATGACAGCCAACAAACTGTTAAAGACCGACAGCGCAATCCATCCGGTAAACGCTTTTCATGTACTTATCGTAAACGCATCATCCGGAAAACATTCCTATGCCTCTGTCTACTATTACTTTCATTTTTTATAAGTTGTCTATGTTTGTGAGCCTTTTTTAATAGAGCATCAGTTTGGTTTTTATTGTTTTATATTCAACCATAAAGTATACGATATGGTAGGAATGCCCCGTAAACCTGGTCTTTCGATCTCATCACGTATGATATGGATAGTTTTGAAAAGGTAGAACAGATGTGACTTTAAATGTAATAGGTATATATATATAGTATACAGTTATATATAACGTATATAATTGTAATACAGCCACCGACCGATTGAATAGGACAGAGTTGTGGATTGAACGGCCAGTGGTAATTAGAACAAGCAAACGGTCAAAAGCCAAGGCTAGAATCAGTTAATGTAAACTTTGACCGTTTGACTACACATAGGATAGACCATCATCATCATCATCATCATCATAGACAGCAATACATCAGTGGTTCACACTGATGCTTAACTGTCACACAACCATGAAGAAGAAGAAACAAACCCTATTTAGGAAGAGAGAAGAAAAAAGAGGGAGGGGAAGGGACCTAACCACTAAAAAAGAGCTACGTCTACATTCAAACATACAACATGAAGGCGCCTACACCTTGCAAACAAACAACCGAGCTGTAAGTGAAAGTAAGGCGTCATCAGCAAGACAGCTTCCTTACGGCTTTCACTGCCCCGCGTCATTAAGTGCACTCACTTCACAGACAACTCGGCCAAACAACGACAACATTCACGCCACTGAGCTCGGTTAGCCGCCATCTCACCTAGAGTTTCAAGCCACCGACTCTCTGAGTCGCGAGGGCTCCAACCAGGGAGACGAACCCGACCTACAGTGCCCAACCCCTTCGTGAACGATTTCATTTGTCTACGCCAGGTCATCATCTGTCCACCTCGCACCTTACGCCAATCGGCCGCAGCGTCGGCAAACAGTGCTCGGTGTGGCAAGCGATTAGCTGGCATCCTTAGTACATGACCTAACCATCTAAGTCTGTGCAAGTGTAAGGACTGAACGAAAGAACTCGTTTGACAATCAGTACCAAACACCCGCTTCCTAACCTCCTCGTTGCTTATTCGTTGGTGCCACCCGATACGAGCGATTGAACGCAGACATAGGATAGACCATGGTAGATCGAATACCTTACTAACGTTGTCAGATAGTGCAGCAAAAGCATACAATCACACATGCATACACAGACGGTATCCAATGAATCTGTGTCTAGTCAACCGCCTTATAGATATACAACTCGAACTAACCCAACTTAAAGTAAACCAGACAATCAAGTGGACATCCTGCACTGTATCAAGATGACAGCTGATCACCATACAACAAAAAATTGCTGCACAACGCATCTAAATTGTTTGTTGGCATTTCCAGATTCTATTGCGTCTGGCAAATTAGCATTACCTTAGAACGCCAACGAATGAATACATCTCATCAAAATTGACCACAACATGTTTTTTTTATCGTCATAATTTGTACACACACATCGTCCAGTCATAAATGAAAAACCACAGATTTTGTACTTTGTTGACTGAAAAAATAAACAGTGAACCGGAGATCTGTTGGATGCTAGTCTAACGAAATGAGATGAGACATCGAAGGGAATCGGACCACAGTTGTCAGAAAGTAGAAATCTTGGCTATCCCTCGTAGTTATTGTTGCGATCAGTTCACATTTGACAGCATGGTGCGCAAGCTGCTGTTCATAATCCAGAGCATCAATAGGATGCATTATAAATGGGTAGCTATTGTGTGCTTTCTTGAATGTCCAGACGACTAGCACACAAACTATTAGAATAAAGCAATGGGATTTGGACAAACAACGATCTAAGTGAACACAGGAAAGCAGGTCAGAAATATGACGAACAATTGGCAATAACGACTTGTTGTCCATAAAATTTCATTGATTAGTTATGTAGAAATGGTTAACGACGTGTGAATCTAGGAGACACTTAATCAATAAATGAGGTGGTGGTGAGAATGAAAAGTAGGTATTAACTACGCATTGACTATCAGTCAATTTTCGAACTAATATAAAGTAGCGAGCAACAACTGAATGCAGAAAAAAACGGAAATTCTTCAGCAGGTCGACAGCATTTGTGGACCAAACTGAATTGTATTAGTGTTTGCCTGAATTCTGAGCTTTTTGTCTCACGGACAATGTCCAGACTGCTCAAGAAGTAAGTGAACACACACTGGACAACACTAACCGAATATCAACAGAACATCAAATGTTGTGTGTGTGTGTGCATGAAATAGATAGAAGGAGAGGAAAATTCACAAACGATGTGTCAGTTTTCAGCACGTACGTATAAGTATGAGGTAGTAATTAAAAAAACTGGCCGGAAAATGTATAAAAAAATTTGGTTGTACTTTGTGCACGCTCAGGCAATTTATAACAAAACTGAAGTGAATTTCCTGTGAACAATAAAACGAAGGTGAAGACAATGCAATCGTTGGACATACACTAGATTGAGTAACGAGACAACTGTAATATGTGATACACTTAACACTGGATCTCTCTGGTTCACTTGGTCAACAACGAGGCACGTGATGAGTTTGTTTACTGTGTTCGTTTGCAGGTGTAAAACATTGATATTTGGTGCAAAAGAATCAGAGCTACTCAAAACTGAACTTTGACCTGGGGGACAGAGCATTTTTACTTGAAATGCTTACAAATTGTTTGAATCAGAAGCTTACGCACTCACAGTGACGAAATTTAACTACTGATTGACATAGCTTCAGAATTCCGGTCAACTCACCGGATGGGCTGTTGTGTAGTTGAAACCTCAAAGATTTTCCATTCCTCAAAGTAATTCTAACCACTAATCGCCATCTGACCTTGTGTGGGTAAAACTTAACTTGGGCATTTTGTTGGAGAACAGACAACACTCCCCTTCCATACAGTTGTGACAGTTTCCATCGGTTATTGTTACCCGATTGGTGAAACTGATGGAAACGTGAGCACATTTAACTACAACAAAAAACAACTTCTGTATGTGGAGTGAACCGTCAGGCAAAATTTACTGGACACAATTCACAGGTTTCCCTAATCGAAACTACGGATAATACATCTGCACAACGAAGGCTCGAAGTCAGGCCATTGCGAGTTATTTAGAGTTGATTACCGTTTGATCGGCATAGTCAAGGTCTTTTCACTAAATTCAGTTTAGATATTCAACCATAAGCCACGTGGATAATAAAACTGAAATAATGGATAACAGTCTTTCGTAACGACCCAATATGTGCTCTTCAAATCATCCGTGCTAAGAGCTTTATTTGCTAAGCCGATACTATGCGTGTCGTGTATACACCGACTGTATGTAAGCACTCGCGAGTTCGGAAACCCCAGAGAGGTAATTGATTTAATTTGACAAATTACGTCAAAGAGTTTCAGCGGCCCAAGGGGTTGTCGGTTCAAGTGAACAGATTGTAAGTATCGACCAAAAAGACAATCAGTCAACGTTAGATGGTAAAGGAATATTGCTGGTAGAAAGTGAAAAGCCATGACGAAAACTGGTGTACAGTCTTTACACGGCTGGTAGTTATGGCAATAATTGCAGAGAGGTTTGGAATACAAGTCGACACATGAGACAGCTATCAATTAGCAGAAGCTTCGAAATCGGAGCAAAGATGTACCAATCTATGAAGCTATACTACAATGAGTAAAGTGAACTCACATGTCAGGTGAATCAAGATTTCAAATGGACGATTTTCTGGGATATACCCAGACTACGTTATTCATCATCCGTAAAAACTAACCTCAAGCGTAGCAAAGATATGCACTACTGACGAGCCCTAACAAAATCGGAACTCGAGTTTAGTCCCCCTTTTCGGAAGAGGCTGGCGAAAGATCTATCTGAATGTAAAGACAAATGGAATGTGAGTCACGTTCAAATTGAAATTAACCAAGTTTCCGACTACTCATCAATAAACCGTTAACTATTCTTGCTGGCATAGCAAAACAAACGCGTGCATTATCATGAGCGCATAAATGGTCTGACTACATGAACCGAATACACGTCTCAGGCGTTTGAGCAGCAGTGAATAGGTCAGAACAGAGAATCAATCGAACGATCAGTCGGATAAACCGTTAACAATCTGTGTCATACAAAATCACCCCTGTCTGAAATCGGATTTGAAGCGCGTGTACGGTTAACTGATGTAAACTGACTGATTGAAAGACAATTCCGATACACACATTTATATATAGTTTGACCGCACTCTCGACAGCCCTTCCGCTGTATGGAGTTGTCAAGTTTTCACATTTCTGCCGCTTCAAGTATAAATGTTTCTCGTCTGCGATTATTATTAGCAATAAGAGAATCGTAACCCATTCCTGCTTAGCTTAAGGGTTGGCCTGGACGAAGTCATTAAATTTTAAAGGGGTTATATCTTTCCTGCCAGAACTTTGACACAGATGTATTCACTTGGCTGATTCTATCGTAAACGGGGTTTGTTCATAGCTGGCCCCCAAACAAAATGCCCCCGGAGTCACCTCAACCTCCACTTGCCACATGACCTTGTACGCAACTTCAATTGCGACATCGTTACAGTCTTTCCGGTCCAATTTAAATATCCAAATGATTTTCATCAGAGATCAAGTAAACCTCTCCACTATGCTACGAGCATTAGAATCCTACAGTATTGGTGATAACTCATTAAGCATGGATATTAAGTATGGATAGGGAAACGCATCTAAAACAATCCGGATCATATTACATTACTAATTAAAGAGCCAAATTATACCCATGCCTCTATTTCAAATCCCAGATAAGAAACAGATAAGGTATGGAAATGAAAGATATCCGAGGTCACCCTAAAAGTGTAACAAGATTGATGTGCTCAGCCCATCATGCGGGTAAAAACTGACACGTTTCACACAAGACCAACGTACTATACCGGAAACCCACTCTATGACGTGTGTGTGTGCGTACGTGCGTGTGGAATGTGTCGTAGATGCTCGGCCGATTGCCCTACACACACACTGGGTCCTCCATCAGGATGATGTAGAGAAAATATCGATTTATATGTCTAGGTTATCCCACCCTACATAACGCAGTGACATGTTCTGAATCATATCATCCAAGCTAATATTGCTTTCCCATATCTCCTCGTCTAAAGAGCACATACACAAGATGCGCAAGAAGAATATCCATACATCGCAACATGTGGGAGTATGAAAAAGAGTTACTAGACTTATTCAGAATTTGGCCGAAGGATTGCCCTCGTTCACCGGTCTTCATTTTAAGCCCTCCACTTCAACTGGATGTTCGAAATCACCATAATTATTCAGCTGTGGATTTTTGTGAATATTAAAATTTTTGATCTAACGTCGACACTTTCTCATGTGTCACATGCTGACGGTCTATTAACATGGATTATTTTGTTGTAGAATGTGCAGGAAAATTAGTTCAATATGTGTGTGACAATCCGATCAAACTAGTTTGATTCAATTGTGAATTTAAGTTTAGCCATTGGTAACATACATTTCTTATTTGTGAATCCTGTAAGGTATTTGAATTCTGGGGAAAAGCGTCGTTTTAGTCTTTCATGTAAGGGTTTATTGAAAAGATGAAGGCAGCACTTTTCATATCTGATCTCAACGGAGGGGTGGACTAATTGCTGCCGTTCATCGACACCCAACACTAAATATGCACTTTGCCGCCTGGACTCCTTTTTCACTGGACCAGTGATTAAAAGCAAGATCCAGACGGGTATAATTTGATTTGAGTCGAGCTTCCAATCTATTGTGGTAGGCTTAGGAATTTGAATGGCCTAACACTATCCAATGTATGAATGTGCGGTCGTCTAGCTACCACTGCTCTGTGGAAGTCCATGGAGCTACGTCTCAAGTGAGTGTTTTTATGTAAGCAGAATAAAGGTAGGTATTTTGGACATCCACTGAAATAAAATTCACCATAACTTCTCACATGCGTTGTCATTGCCGAGCAAATTTGACCGGCAATGAGACATGCCTGTGATGAACTCTGAGACCACCAAAAAATGCGTGAATGATTTGACCACTTTATATCTTGCCTACTAAAGTGCGGCATTCTCAGACACTAGATCAGACAGGTTTTGACATAGACAGTATTGGTCGTTTGATATGCAGTTCTTCCAGACGTTTGGGAGAGCGTGCCCGTTACTATTGGACCAGGTGTGTTTCATTTTGTTCAGCGTCCGTTTTAATAAATTTTGTTGTAGTGGAACCAATGAGACTTTTTACCTTGTCAATCTGTTTCGTTTATCAGAGAGTTCTAACCATGAAAAACACTTTATGTGGAGTTAACGTTGGGATACGCGAAGATGCTTGCCAAAAACCTGACTAATGGCACGTAACTTTGACTGAAGCGATAACAGTGTAACCAATCGTCCGTTTGATAATCATGTTATAGGTCAAAAAAGCTTGCATACGTCGTCATTCGAACTCCCCGGCGTCGTTCTGCAGAACCGGCTGACACGCAGATCAAGACTGCTACTCGAAGTCAGACGCTTCTTGAGAGTGCGATAACCTGATACAAATTTTCCGGCCGACTGGACTACAGTAAACCAACGCGACCCCACATTTGTCTTGAATACCCATTGCCCTAATCCACCTTCAAGTGCTGGTTGTAAATAAGATGCAGACTTTCAAGACCACCGATAAACGTTTACCAATAAGTAGTTTGGCATATCTGATAATTTAGAAGAAACCCAATCGCGAAAAATCTGGACTCCGGCTGGATTCGAACCAGCGACAGAAACATGCCCAAACGCGGCAAATGCTTACCAGCTGAGCAACAAAACCACGCTGGAACCTCAGAATTGTCATAGGCGGATCTGGTTACCCACTCAACCAACTGTGTCACTTGGAATCCACCAAATGGTCCAGTTGATTGACTGTCCAAACAGAAGTTATCGGTCAGTTCACGCTGGAATCCACCAACGCCATCGATGAGCATTGAAATCGAATTAATGATAAGTAGTTTGACAAATTTGATACCTGGTAAAGCACTTACCACGTTTGGTCTCTTCTAGACGTTTATCAGACTATGTATCAAGGTTTTCTCATCTGTTCACATCAGTATAACCATCCTCAGATGTCCAAGTGTTCTAGTTGCAACTGGCTACTTCTGTTTGCGTTACTGGGTCGACTGATTTCGACGTTTTTGGACAAAGGGAAGTTCTTTAATTCTAAAAGTGCCAGTTTTTCTATCGGATCCTAATGACGTGATTGAGACTAGCGAATACACACACATACATTATATATGCATAAAATCCGCCGTCTAGCTACCGTACAACACGTGTAAAACACACACAAAGTGAGACTGGAATTATCTAAGTGTAACATCTGTGGTTCAGTTGATTTGGACAGCGTTATAGAAGCAACAGCTGGTGCATCTTAATTGTAAGGAACTTCATAACTACAGCCTCACTTTCGTTCAACCACCAATGGATTACTGTGACTGATACGAATTAGGTACAATATGGTTTTTCAAATCTTTTTTAAGTCCGGTAATGTTTTCAACTAGCCTGATGTGATCGTTACGTAGACCCTCGAACTACTCTATTGCATCGACCTCATAACCTGTCATTTTTAGCCAGTTGTTAATTTTTGTCAAAGGTAACAAGTAGTGGTGATCCTCTGAACAATGCGAGTAAACTCTCTGATTCTTCCTCTTCGCCCATTACTGACTCGATAGGGTATTCTGCACTTGATTCCACGTAGAACTTTGTTCGGTTTGCTCTGGGAATTTGCTCACTTGTTGGCTCTAAACTTAATGTTGTTACACATATGACCATGGTGGTAAAACTGGTGAGCTTTGCATGTTAATCTAGTGCTCCACCATAACACAGCAGAAGAGCTCTATGATTACGGGTACCTGTGGTCCTACTGATTGGACAGAGAAATTCCGTTACGCTGAGCCTTTCATGGTGAAGTTCATCACAAAAAAACAAACCAGATGATCAGTAATTACCGTTTTGCAACAGCATGAATATACGCAGGCTGTGATGCTTTTAGAAGCCCGGCCGTGGACACGTGGCATAACCCGGTGATTCGAAACGAATAATTTTCGACAGACGGAGCAACGTTTTAACAACTGATAAATGGTTTAGTAGATTTATTATTATAGGAAAGAAAAAATGTGTCCAAAAGTAGCACATCTTAACTCTGGGTGAGGCTTCACAATACAATTGGCGGAACAACTGTCACATCTCCGTCGCTAGCTCGAATCCAGCCGAAACCCATAATTCTTACAACTCACTTTCCTTCGATAATCCATCTGGGTGCACAGCAACCATAGAAAGAAATAAGAATATACATCAGAAAATTTCTTTGAGTTAAGAAACATTCAGAGAGCTCCAAAACGTTGAACTCGGTTGGTTTTTTCTTTACTCTTCAGGGAAGGCTCTTTCGTTCATAGTAAGTGGAAGAAGTCCACAAATCGAAGGAAAGCAAACGTTTGGTGGGTGTTGCTTCGTCAATAACCGGGAAAAAAATATGGCAAAGATCTCTCAACCTCATTTCACCAGCCTGGAATAGATCAGCTTTCATCATGCTAGAGTAATGTATGAGAATTGTCCACCAACGGATTTGTGTCGTTTAGAGATACGTTCTCAGTTCGGTGCGTAAAGAAGGTCGGTTCGCTTCAACGTATCTGCCGTATAGTTTCTTCTTGAGAGGCACCAGGTCTAACTCACACTTCACTGGGTGTTTCCTTTATGATTCTGTACGGTTTGTTTCTATAATGAAGGTGAACGATCCGATTTTTTTGGACAGATGTATTCTTTTTTGCATGATTTCTTCCCTGGGTGAAATGCATCGCAATTCAGACTCCCAATTTTGCCCTGTTGACTGTACTGAGATCAAAGACTCAAATCGGTGTGTGGCAAGTTACGTTATATACTTCCAAAAGCGCGTGGTACACGATCGGTGCCGTAGATCATGGTGATATGACCATATGGCGTTGCGATATGTGAGGCCGAGAATTTGCTGGCCGCTTTAGACTAGTAGATCACCAGCGTACTCATAATGCACCGTCAGCGAAGAGACGACGAGTACGTTAGGCTCAGGTAAGTCACATCTGTATATCCATTCAATTTCTGTTAATGATTGTATCGACCAAGACCATAATCGTTGGGCAACTAATCCGCTCCTCTTTTCAGAAACTTGGGTGTCTATGGTCTTCTACTCATTCTTCTCTTTAGCTTTGTTGGTGTATTGAATGATGAATCGTTCGTCTGTTCGTTTCGTAGTTCAACTTTGAATTTTGTTTTTCATTCTTGTAAGTGAGATAACGGTTTCCTTTTCGTGCTAGTCAATAAGTTGGCTAACTAGCATTGGCCGGCTAGATACAAAGGCCTCACTCACACACCCACTGGTTTTATTCCTTCGGATGTACACCGGGTACGTGGTGTGTGAGTGAAGCCGCAAGTGGTGCAGCGCAAGCCACTTGGGGGTGATGGATTGAATCGTAGGCGTTCTTTGGCTTTGGTCACTGCGGCAGGCTAATCCGTTTCGGATGCCGCCAAACGTATATATTCACTCTCTGTGGATGACAATACACACTTAATAAATTTTTATCAACCAGCCACATCAGACTGAATGTGTGACAAGTTAACCTGGATAAACGCTGATCAAATTGTACTCAACAGTAACATTTTGCTATTGACAAACGCCAAGCAAAACAGATGTGAAGTTGCCCTAACAGCCGACTGGTAAATATAATGAGAATTGGATGGTATGAATTGAACGTCGCTCATGTTTGACCTCAGTTTCCGAATTTCGAAGCACCCTTCAGATGGACCCATACGAAAGTTTGCTCAAATATGTCTGCCAATTTTTAGTGTTTGATTGTAACTTTTACTGGAGAATCAATAAGGTTTGAAGACTGAAATGCTGCACGTTTCTAATGACGTTAAGGGTGCTGAAGGGGACAGTAAATAGTACATAATACATTCGTCGAAAATGGTTATCCAAAACCTTTCATAATTACATACATATTCGTTTACACGGAAGGAACTAAAGCCCATAGAGATCGGAAATGTAAAATGTCTATCTCTCCACAATGCTCATCGGTGATAGGATTGCTGATGATGAATAACTTAGTAAAATTATTAACAGTACATACTTTGTCACACCACAATGTGCCGCTCGTTTCTTCTTCAGCTGGAGGATCGGAAAACTTTTAGTGCTGCTCCTCGATGAATATACCAATTCATACACTTCAACCGGCTACAATGGTCGCGTGACATGTCACTCAACCAAACACGTCCGAGAAAAGCATTCGGTACACCGAGATCTTTGATTGACAAAACCAAGCAGGTCAATGCGCGTTTTACATGTAACTCAAACAGGGCGTGACTTTGAGTTAGCACGTACGATTTACGAAAGTTGTGGCTCGGCATATAACATGCAAAATTCGTATTTCGGCTGTTTTTGCAGTCATCACAATCCGTTTTAGCCCTGTTTCATTGCGTGCCACCCACCCTGGCCTTTCGTGAACAACATGAGTAGGCATACACACACAGAGCGCTCATTACACAACCTTTTATTATATTTATTCCATTCAAATACTGTCCGATGTAACTGAAGTTATGCAATTGTTACTTTAGATTATACGTTGTGTTCATTTATCTGTTCCATTTAATCTCACCCTGTTGGTAGATTTGGTAGCCCGGACTGACGGCTTGGATGCTCGTTTGCTCGTCAAGCTTGGCACTTTGATAGCTTAAACTCTAACACTCTGATGATACCACTCTGTTTAGTGGTAAAATGACTGCAACTTAAATACTAAGCTAGGCAAACCAACCAAACACCCAAATATTCACCCTTTCAGCACATTCAAAAATATTCAAACTGTGATTACTGTGATGAGAAAACACGGAACACAGGCTTGATAACCGCCCTGTTATCTCTCAACGGCATTGACTTGCACGTCCTCACGTGCAACTGCATTACACGTGTTTGGAACTAACAGCCGGATAAAGCAAAATCGCACACCAGAAAGGTGAATATCGTGCCAAAGTTGCATAAAGCCAATCTATCACAGTGTTCGTGGTATTGTTGTATAACACGTAGCTTGTTTATGAGTAGTACAGCGCGACATGTACGCGCGAAAATCAAAAGATAGGTATCATCGCCATGAAGACCGAGGATTAGAAATGATTATTGGAAAAGTGTTTAGACACTGTGTGATGTTTGTCACCACAAAGAATGCGGCTATGCTACAACCAAGGTTATGAATAAACAACAGCTGTACAAACCAGTGTTTGCTTTCGTTATTCTGTATTTTCACATACCTGTTGTGGATGTTTCGGATTAAACAATCTCCAAGGTCGGGGAGGAATACAATTATCCAAAAATACCCTTTTATTTGCTTTTGTTGCTAGTCTCGAACCCTATAAGTAGTAACGGGTTTGCGGCCATGTTGTCTTCGGAATGAGTGACACAAAAAGAGCTCTGTCCGGAGGCTAGCCTTTTTCTGTGTTTTTACATTGGTCTCGGGTGGTTGGATTGACCGGGAAGTCATGAATTAGTCGTGTATACTCCGTATTCCTTTGTTCATTATCGTTGAACGTCGTTCCGTTATCCGCCTTTTCAGTAAACCTTATTGTTGTCTGTTTGCGCGCTCGTAGGCCGCATATCTAGTTACAGCAATTTTGAGATCACAACAGTATGAGCATTTACAACAAACAGGACTGTGAACATTCGGAGTCGCACACCAACTGTCGTGATCACAACAGGATGGCCAAATGAACATGGGCTCAGGTAGTAGAACAAAGAATAGAATTGCATCTTTTTCTGACAGTCATGGTCTTTCCATTAGACCACCCTTACTGAGCTTAGAGAAATATGAAGGTGATAGTCCAGTGACCATCGTTTGTCTCAGAATAGGCGCATGCTGATCTCATCCGCAAAGGTCATTTTTCATTGGACAACAGAAGGTAATTTGTTGTGCTGTCAAAATGGAAACTTCGACAGAGAAAGGCTACATGTGATATGCCAGAAGAAACAGGTTAAAATTGACTCGCAAGGAAAAATGGATGAGGAACACTATCTAGCAGTCAAATGAAGTTGGGTTAGTACGGCAACTGCAAGACAGATGAACCGGGAGAGTGAAGGTCATAAAAGCCCAAGCCGATCACATGCAATATCGGAATACTAAATCGATACTCATCTAAGAATAGATGAGTAACTACGCCTACATGCAAGAAGATAGTGGCTATGTTATCGTGTGTGCATAAGTCACATAGAAATCCTTCCGTTCAGAAACGCCGTACTTAAAAATTGTTTTGGTCAACTTTTCTTAATCAATAGACGACTGAACGAAATCATAAGCTGCCTGATCTGAATTAAAATAAAAATTTAAAAAACTGATCGAATCCGCTCACTATCATCAAGTAATGACAACCAACACGATATCTATATGTTCGAATCAATCTACTTGAAAACTAGCAAAAAGTGCACTCGTTTCTGGTGAGGACGCACTAAACGATCTGTAATCCGGTTTGCATACAAGCCATACAGCACCAGAGGACCACCTACGAGAAATGTGTTTCACATGGTTAACCTCAATGTCATAAGCATTTATTACTCATTAACTCAATAGTTTTTCATATAGATTGAACATCACCCAAAAGTGATCGCAACTGTCGCATTCCTGGTCGTGCCTAACGTGAGGTCAATAGCGCAGTGTTAAACACGGTTGCCTCATGAACAGCATGGCCGTGGTTCAAGTCTCGGCAGTGGCGAGGATGTAGACTACTGACGGGCTGTAATGAGAACGAAACTCGAGTCTAGTGCTTCTTTTCGAAAGGAGCCGACTGGAATGTCTATGGGAATGCGACAGCTGCGATCAATTGTGGGTGATATTCAATCTATATGAAAGTTAAAATCCCCTACTACTCATCAGTAATTCAATAGTTCTCTCTTCGCAACACATCATCAATATACGTTCAGCTAGCCACATCACATTTCAAGTGTTATACGATTGAACCGCTTGCTAACTTCGGTGAATAATCACATAGCCAAGGCGACCATGATGATGATATTTTAATACTAGCCTTGTTAATCTAGTAGACATTACGGTTAAAAGGCAGAAACGCAGTCACCTAACATACTCTGGATAAATAATAAAACGGTACATTGTAAGCAATGGTAAGATTGACAGACTCATTGGCGTTTTAGACTAGTTACAACTGACGGATACCATAGGAATAGCAGTAAGAAGTCTCCTCAGATGAATGTTCGTTCATTAGGACAACTCAAACATGAATTTCGTATTCGCAAGTGTATGATATACCGATTTCTACGTAATGAGTAAAGGTGTTGTGAATACATCCAGCAAGCAAAACAGATGACCTGCGTGCGCTTTACAAGAAACTTTTGCAAAAGAAACGTGAACAAAAAAAGTGTTTCTATATTATATCAATTCAAAAACTACTTCAAACCACATAGTTTCAATAAAGCAAACGACATAATCGCAAGACCGAATGAGGAAAAAGCATGGACTGCACATCCAAGGATGAGTGATAACACGTTTTAAATCCCAGTGGAGAGGTGTACAAACACTATCCAAAACGTGAAGGCAGTAAATTGAACAAAAGTCCTCATATACGGCAACCTGTGAACAACTCCACATGCATACAGTTTTAAAGAACTCCACCCCATACATCTAGCTGATTATTAACACAGAAATATTATAGAGAGCGATAGAGATAAACGATTATTTATTTGGACCATCTACTTTGATCAAGTCAAACTGATCCAGTAGATCGTCATCCCAACGTGAACCTCGACGATAAGACGGAAAAGCGTTTGTTTCTTTCGAATTAACGACATGAAACCGATTTTCCTTTTTTATAACATCTTACCACAGTTAAGTTGTACTAGTGCATACAGCTGTTGACTGGCGATGAAAAAAGTTTTTAGTGTAGTCAAACACTTGAAGACAAAAAACCTAGACTGCACGATTAAATTTTCCGGTGAATTGTGCTGCATCCCATGGGGTATACATTGTGGTATTAGTGGTTACGATGCAAGTCGTAATGAAACGGGAATGTTGTGCCACGCAAGAAATTGATTATCTACCACGAGATCAATAGACTAATGACCGAGACTCACAGTTGCCAGAGGCATTCACAATCTCTACACAATAATAGGCTTAACGAGTGGTGATCATGTGGATGACTTCGAAAGTATTAGACGTGATAATCCGAGGTGCAGAAGTCAACATGTGCAGTGAGTTTGAAAATGGTCCCGTTTGTGTTGTACCGGTTGCTTGCCAACAGTTGTCAGAACCTATATCGTTTCGATTTTGACTCAACTAGGTGCTATTTACTCGTTTAAGTACCGTTCACTTTTGTCTATGTTGGTCGTCTGCTATCTATAACAAAGCTGATAGATATAAATTTATTCGACATAGGCAGGTAGTTCCTCCCTTATTGAAGGAATTGTTATTCAGGTAGGGTGATAAGATATCTTGACAGAAATCACTTAGTATTTATGGTCAAGTACTGTTTGAAGTATTCGAATGAGTTATTACTTTGAGTGATCTCCTCGTTGGATTGATGAATGTATGCATGAAGCGGCCGTTCGATTGCAGCATAGTTTGCTTTAATCGAAGTGTAAGGAAAGCGTACTTCCTGTGAACGTTGAGAACAGTAGTGTATTTAATGGCTAGTGTTAGTGGTTTAAGTGTTGCGCTGTTCGCTAAACCTGACAGCTAGAAGGTCAAATGAAAAACGAAATGTAGCACTCCGGTAATGAACAAAAGAAGCGCTGTAAATTTTCGAATACTGACAACGTAAGCTCTCAGTATGCAGATATCTCGATCACGCCGTATGGATGTCCTTTTATAGGGATATCCGGTAGGCAAACCTATAGAGTAACCAGTCTCAAGCCGTACTTAGGAACAACTGGCATGCTACTGCATATAAACTCCTGGCGTCCCTTATACACCAGTCAAGGATACAAGTTGAACAAAACAGTACTGTCTTGATTAATTGAGGACCCTGGTGCGCTTCTTTTGGTTTCCCAATCCATCAAGGGCCGACTCACTGTCAAGACCGCGAGCACCCTCTCTACCGATGAACATCAAAGTTACACCGTTGGATAGAAAGAGATATACTTGTCTCTGTTCCATTAGTCCCACACATCCTATCTCAGGCTACAAAAAATCAACCGTAGAACAAAAATGGTGAGAGCGAATACTGTTCACAAAAGTGTCATTAAATCTACATCACGGACAAAAGTCCGACGCATTCTACTGCGTTTCGACAAATTATGACAGTGCAAGTCACACCTACTGTGAGCCAAACGCCAATAGGGTATCAGTTGATCAGGGCTTGAATGCATACAATGTGCAGACGAACATGGCTCGCACGTGTACAGGGCATCACTGTCCACTTAAAGCACTGCCATCCTGAAATATTCGATTCTAGACGGGAAAATGTGCCTGTGGTAAGCATTTGTAGTAAAAACGCTTGGAGATGTGGGCCGAAAATGTCAGCTCACTCTGTCCAGATTGCTAGACAACGGCTTGTGTATCAATGCATCAAAATGCAGTGTGAAACTGTCCACACACTCGTTGACTCAATCATCTCTGAGTATCTAAAACTCTTGATTCATTGAACTTTATGCACCGAAATCACAACACTTCAGTTTATTTGCCTTATGCCAACGGGTGATTAAATTTTGGCATCTGACGGTCAGTCTATTGGACTTCACAGAAATGTGCTGGGACGAATTGAATGCCACTTGTATGAATGGAGGGTGTTCAGTAAAAATCTCGCGGCTACAGAAAAGTGGGTGGCGGTAACAATAAAAATTTGCCTCAGTCACTTTGTGTAAATGGACAATCTGCCAGCATGCAACAAGTTGAAAACAAAAACTGTGTCCTTCTCATGTCATAGTCGAGCTATCTCGAGGGTTCCTGACTGTTTTATTTCCAAGGATACAATTACTTAAACCCGTGATTTAACAAAGGCGAACAGCTACACACCGATGTGTTAGGTTTGATACCTGCAGAAGTGCTAGGATCCTTGAAAGCTCAGTAAAAAGTGCATGGAATTGAAAGCCGGGAGAAATATCCAGTAAAGAGAGAGTGAGAACAAATTACACTGAGAAACTAAGTCCGCCAAAGACTGATCTCAGTTGCTTGCAAGTATGTCGTATCAATAGAGCGTCGAAAGCAAGAACTACAGCAAAATATGCGTGATTCGACCATTTCCAGATCTGTATGCCCTCCAGTGTAAAAGCTGATAATGTTATTAAGGTTATTTTTAATCACGAATAAACAAGCTGTACTGGTTAACATATGGAACATTATGCTATCTTATGAGAAAAAGCGATGAGACCTAGACGGCCCGGCTGTAGGAAATATCAACTGCGTAACATGGGATATCTAGTCAATAGTTCCATAACAAAATGTATGGGGCAGTATTACGGTTTCGGTAGCCATTTCCTTTCAAAGCAAATGGTAGTTTTATAGTCAAAAAAACCAAGTACGTTCCCAGAAAATGTACAGAAATTGTGAAGTTAGTTATCGTCTTTTCTGCTCACTGACAAACCATATACGTCAATGTCAATCGTACAATGCTTTGAAACAAGCTTTAAGCTAAACCACAATACAGTTACCGGAGAGTCGGATCATTGTAATGTCTGTACATTTCGTATATAATCCTGATTTTAACCCTATGAGTATCCTTCGGAGTGCTATGGCAACTGCGTTTGTAATAAACAATGCCAATTTCACTATCGTTTCAAATAAGAACACCGGATAAAGTCCACCAGAAGTCACCGTGGATAAAATCTTCACAGGAAATCCTGAATCAATTCTTGTAACCCGGTTATCGGTGTATCGAAATAACTGGATAAAAATGGAGGCATCTAGTTTTTATCCAAACGTATATATCTCAAGAAGCTTAGTGAAAACACGAACAGCAACGCAGAATTACATTATAAATAGTACTCAGGCAGTTCAGTATCCAATTGATGCTTATTCCATACACCACTCTGTGAAGAAACAGAATGTATGTAAAATAATCGATCAGGCCAGAGAATAATCCACTCGCATTCTGCTGTCATTCATGTTGATTGTACAAATCGTCAGCTAAAGAAACGTCTGCATTTACAATCACGTCTTGCTGACGTGTATGGAAGAATACAAAATCGACCTGTTTTTTTAACACTGCACATTTTAAGTGTCACCTAATCATTACATTAAAACACAGCAGACAATCTGTCTGACAAATAAACCACAACTTCCCTGACAAGGGCTCCAAAATAGTGACTATTAAAAGACAGTCAACAGACTTAGGATGCAAGCCTGACCAAATAACGATAGACGGAACAATTTGTAAAACAAACTAACGTGCAAGACAATAATCTCTTCGATTCTGAGCGATCATGAATGTGTGTAATAGGACTTTCACCAAGGCACGTGTCTTGTCAATAGAAACACGGTTTCATCTAATTTTTTGCTAAAAAAATAATCCAAACATAATCGAAAATATAGATTTTCTGTTTCGATTCTCACTCACGAGATTTGAAAGTTATATGATCAAAGGGAGTACATAACAGAGTAACAGAAGCAAATGAACAAAAACGGAAGACATTCGATCAATTTGCTTAAGCAAACAGAAATCAGTTATTGTTGATAGACTCTTCTGATTTGATAGTAAACTCTCCCGTTCTGTTTGACAATTCCACTAATTACAACGTATGCCCTGAATACTGTTGACATTTTTCAGTACATTGTAACACGGACAGACGTTTTACATAAAGACACACCAAACTAGTGTTATCTGACCATCTGAGTGTTCGTCTAACAAGATTATTTGAACGTCCCTTAGAAGAGATAACACGTACACTGACGAGGGTAACTCAGGTAAAAACATGATCGTCGTATACACAGGACGACTACAAATCCATTTACAACCGAGGTAGGAAGTTCTAATCACAACAAAATCGGAGTCAAATGCTTCTTGTTAGAATAGGTTACCGCAAAGTTACAACAGTAGGAAACATTTCCTCAAATGGATGGCAAGCAGCACAATTCACTAATGAATCAAACCAGCAACTATCGGTGCACCAATGGTTCAACTGATCACGTTGACCTACGCTTTAAAACAGAATGCTTTCTCATCCTGTCCCTTATAGCAAGCACAGCTCCCCATGCAGTCAGTGAGATTACTGATCGAATGCACCCCGCAACGTTTAACGAGTGGCACGTCTTAGAAGATTCCGCTCGCTCCTACGTGAATAGATAAGGAAGTTTGTTTCAATAATATCAAGTAGCCTCTCGCGAAAATGTACGCAGAGGAGGTCAACGGGCCGAAGATGAGCAGTTCACTAAAACGACAATATTGGATTATCAGTAATAGATAAACCTGGGTTGTTATCCAAAGTAAGAGCTAAGTGCCCGAGTTGATAAGCTGCACTGAATAACAGGATTTCATTTCGATATCCATCATCCAAACATGACTGTTTAACCAACAAAATGAGTCATAAACTGATATAGGCTTTGGAAAGTGACTAGATAGCTTTACCACCACGCATCTCGTCAGGTATTATGTGCTTGGCTCACCACCGGGGGATATTCATTCAGACGATCAATCTGGATCACATGTGATGCGTCAGTTTGATCGTAATTGTCTAAAAGTTCATATTAGCAGGGAACAGGTGCTAGCGTCGTCATATGGTCGTGCATACTCTGAAACGGTTAACAACAACAGTGCCACAAACTGACTGGGTTACAGGAAGGATCGATAAGAAACCGGCTCAATCGATTGGCAATCCGGCGGCCGGTAAACTGAGCAGATGTGTTAGTACCCAATTGTACCCCAACGTTATTAAACTTTTGCGAAGCAGTGTAAATTAGACAACATCGGTCAGTCGTGTGTGTGCATTTAAAAATTTGACGCCATCAGTCTCCTTAACGTGGAACAGAATGTTCCATCAGGGCATGAAATACTGAAACATTTTTGTTTAGGTTGCTCGCTCTACGTTGTTACTAGGATAATTTTGTTGCCAACTGGTGACGATAGTTCGAAATATCCACATCTCCCGACATGGGTCTTTTCTGTTTTGATGGATAAGATAGAGGGAGCCTATCGTTTTGAAGTAGCAGGAACTGTCTGTCACCCATCTTAAGCAAATCCCTGTGAATTTTAACTCACAGCATACCAGCAGAGCGAATTGTGGTGAAGACAATGTGGTTCGAATAAATGTGCCAAGGTTAGGACTTTGTAAAGCTCTTTACGCATACTTGTATGGAACTTGCTGCAACTACACCGCACATTATGTAAGCCGAGGGGGGAGGCGATAACCAGCTGGAGAAGCCAAAATGCTTATCACTAGTGTTTAAAACTGGTGATCGGAAAAAAAATGACAACGTTCTTTACGAATAATTTTAACAGTTGCTAACAAATACAAAAATCCCACATATCGTAAACCGTATTACATATGTTTAGTGAGATTAGTTTCGGATTAGCCTTTCAAATTTACTAGATCCAAAGGACGCCTGTGCATAACACTACCGGCAAGTGTCTTGTGCTGCATCACTGTCAGTTTCATTCCCACACCCACGTCCAGTGTAAACCAGAAGGGATAAGACCAAGGGGTGTGTGAGTGAGGCCTTTGTGTCCAGCCGACCATACTAACAGTAGCGATAATGCATATATGCCATATTTCGGGGCTTTCCTAAAAATCTCATACTTACATAGCCTTCGTGAGTGTAATTCAAGTCTATGTACGGCTAGGATGCTCGGTAACTTGCAATCACAATGGTAGAGCACGCATACGCCTGTGAATAGAGTATAAATATCGAGTCACGCATTTTGTAATCAAACCACTTTGGAAAATCAATTTATTAGAAAGTCGTAAACTTCACAGTATTAAAAGAGTTTTACCATTCGGGTGCAAAGTTTTGAACTGAACTGGAACATTCATTTTACCGTCACACAATAGAGAAAGTAGATTGAAAAACTGCAACTGATTGCCATTCATGAATATCAGGGAAACAGATCACCACATCACTACAACATCGCCACGAAAAACTGATACACGTGAAGGTAGTGGATGAGACAAGAGTCCGTCCAGATGATTACTTTCTAACGAACGCACATACACTTTTACACTTTGTAAGTGCGGTACACACGGTTTGATTGACTGGCGAAGACCGGGGTAATGACAGAGCTCTTTTGGACATGCGTATCGACGACTCGACTGAACTACACGTTAGATGAGTGGAGTCGTCTATTACATACACAGTTGACAAACCGGCGTGATTAATCAGGTCTCTAGACAAATTGAATGGCTCTGCTCGCATACGGAAGGCAAATTCTTCGTCTGGTTTCGTGTCCACTTCACGTACAACTGCTGCCCCAACAACAACAACAGAGGAATCGTTGAAATTTTTTCGCTTCGAGTAACTTTCACAGGGGGTGGACAAATTACTCGTTCTGACAACGTGTTCGGATACTGTACTACAAAACTCTCCGGTTTTCATCCGATTACTTGGAGATAAGCCAATTTTTGGTGGCAGTCCAACAAAAGAGCTGTTCTTCTGATCCGTCGCCGGAGAACGTGGACTACGCTTGAAACCCGGTTGAGACATGCGACGTTTATTCTCAGTTGTTTCGTCATCGCTTTGGTTCGAGATAATCAAATTGGTTAGCTCCAACGGTGCGACTGGTGATAAAGGCGTTTTGCCGGAACGTACTGGAGCTGGACTACAGATTTGTGTTGGACTCGAAATTCCGTTTGTTGAACAGTACAGATTGGAAACCACAGCAAACGACACTGGCCGCGTAGTAGCCAGACAACTATGTTTATTGTTCCCCAAAGACATCAGAATCGGATCAGTTGATGTAATGACCATCGATTTATGGTTGTATACAGTCAGCTGGCGTTGGGCACATGATGGAAAGTCGTATTAAGGGAAAACACCTTGAGTAGCCAAGTGATACTTGGCGCAGATATACGATACGAGCATAACTGTACCAATTAAAATCGTTGTGTTGGGGACACCAATCAGATGTCCGCTTCTACTCGAATGGGCAATGACCAATCACAGTGCAGCAAGATATTTATATCGACTGCCCAACCATTAATAATGTAAGACAATAATTATTAAAAGGTACATGGACAATGCTAAACCGCCTTGGCTCGTTTTGTTCCAATACAAAATGGATTACGATCAATAATTTGACAAATTTGCATAGCTATTTCATCTTTCGGCAACATCCACCACACTATCATGTTAGTAGGAATGATTCTTCGCAACAAAGGGACAAAAGTTATCGGAAAGTCCTGATTAGCCTCTGTGAAACAAAAAAGCACAGTTATCTGGCATTAATGGACATCCTTTGAGATGACACTAAGCGGCCTTTGTAACCGGGACGGAATTTATTGGGAGTTACACACACACAGATACGTCCTAAACAAAGGCACGACAAAAACTAGCGTCTCGTTTATCTTTTGTGATTGAAAATCCCACACTTCATTGTCTATGGTTTTGTTGAGAAAGATTTCAAAGGAATTCTTCGGTGCAGCCTTTGTTGACTGGTCATACTTGCGTTTGTTTATAGTTCAGTGTAGACCTGTGGTCTGGACTCGTGTTAGTTCCCCAGCGTTCAGTCCGCTTTCCGTTGTGAATACAAGGTTGCGTTGTGTTTAACTCCAGTTCAGATGAAATACTCACTGATTATTATTTCTTGTAATAGAAACAGTATCGATTTGCCATCATCATGAGCGGTAATAATATTTTTCATCTGTTCAACTAGCAAAAACAACTGACGCAGCATGTTGAAGCGCCTTCCAACGAGGAAAAGTGGATTATGTCTACAAATGTATGAGGAATGACTTGAATTAACTTGGGCAAACATGAGAACGTATCGTGAATTGCAGTTCCGACTGCAGCGGGACAGACCAGCATCGCTGACCTGACGTGGCTTCAGCTGAGAGGCTCGAATGACCAGTGGACAGTTGCAGAAGTGCCTGGTTCGAGTACCACTGTTTGCTACGATAATAAGCGCTAGCTACTGACCAGCTGTTTTGTGTATACAAACTCTGAAACTGGCCATGCGGGAATTGCGCCTACGGCGATTCAGCGAACAGTGGCCTTAAGATGCACTCGACCGAGTGCAATGAGGACAGACGACAAGTAGTAGTCGGCCCAGACATACGGACATGAGCTGAAGTCACCTTTATTTTCAAAGGATAGTGCAGAGAAAGTCACATATTATCCCAAGTGCCGAGGTAAAAGACTTAAAGAATTGTCTTATCGTTTGTCAGTGCAACATATTTGGAACGAATGAAGTCAATTTCTTTCGAAACATTAATGATGTTCGAGGGGATTGCTTGATAAACAAAAATGGGAAAAGAAATGTCATGATTATACAATACTGTCACCCTTGATTCCATGGTGCAACTAAGTTGACCTTCTGACCTAAAGTTACCGCATCACATTCACGTCAGTTGCCTCGAAACCAAATATGAACTACCACCAAGTCGACATTGCAGTTACGAGGTTACATTATAGTTGCCCCGACGATAAATTACTCCTGAAATTACCTAGCCCCGCATGACAAACATTTCGCTTCGCGTCTGTTCTGTTCGTATCTTGACACCAACAGATCAGATTCATAAAAGAGGATGCAGTACAATGTCTGAAGGGTGTCCAAATTATTGCTGAGGTTTAGAGATGACTTCAAACGGTCAACAAGTCTAGGAAAAAGACAAAAAGAGATACCCTTACGATCGTATAAACTCAATTTACACGCAAAAAATGCAAGGTGACGAGCGAAATTTTGTTGTTGAAGTAAAATAAAATATCTGTTACTCTTTATTATGGCTTGAAAATACCGATTTTTGAACTTGGCACTGGCTACTCGTTACATCCAGTTCTACAGAAGAGTTCAATGTGGATGTTTCTGAATCAGTGAGAAATAACGGAAGCGATATCTTGAAAAAAGAAATACCGCTGCAGTAAGAGTATGAGTCATGTGCCAATTATGCGAACAACACAGTACTACTAAGGAACGACTTGAATGGTCATGTGAGATGGTAGTCCAGATGTCAGTTCTTACGTTCGGAAGCTTAAACACCACTTTTTACACTTTAAATTAGCAAGGGACTATATCTTTTCTACAAGATAACACCTACAAACTATATAGATTGAACAGTACCTACAATTGATCGCAGCTGTCGCATCCCCATAGCATTTCCAGTCGGCCTCTTTCGAAAAGAAGCAGTAGACCCGAGTTCCGCTCTCACTAGAGCTCGTCAGTAGGGCATATCCTCGCCATTGCCGGGACTAGAACTCCGGCCACGCTGTTCATGAGGCAACCGTATTTACCACTGCGCCATTCACCTCACATTAGGTACGACCGGATTATCATACGTGAGCGCTCAACCACTTTCGCTTGTAAGTAATGATCAGGTCGCCCGATCGTCTAGATAGGAGACATATTTACTGTCTGTTAACTCCAATTGATGACCCCTCGACTAGGACTTCTCTCCAAGTTGAAATAACAGGAATCATTGACTTGTTGAGTAGTATTTGATTACTGATGAGTCTCGGCAGGTGGCGCAGTGGTAAACACGATTGCCTCATGAAAAGCGTGGCCGGAGTTTGATAAAACGCGCCTTTCCCTTGCCAGAAGGTCTAGTACGACTTGACTGCTATGTCTGGCTCCCTGTTATGCGGCTTCACGCAATCTACTAGCGTGGAGTCAGGAAGAATACAACTGCTGGAAAACACGCTATATTGACGACTTCAGGTTCGACAAATGAATGAAATGCCTGTAAATATATAACATGAAATAGTGGCCAGATATGGCCATTTACTCGTTGAGCCACTGCCCGCTAGTTTTAGTCACTTCTCGATCAGGTGGCCAAGTAGGACCAATTTCATAGCCGTTGCGCTCTGATTAGTTTCTCGGGCTAGGGCGACACCTACGCTCACTTCCACGTCTCCTCCTAGCGCGACACCCAGGCTCACTTTCACGTCCCCTCCTAGTTGCTCCGACGTGCCCCTCAGTGCCATGTTGATGACTGATTTCGTCAACCGTCACCGATGACCTGGTTAGATTATTTTGATGAATTTGCTTCCTAACAAAGTTCTAGTCCCGGCAATGGCGATGATATGCACTACTGACGAGCTCTAATGAGGGCGAAACTCGAGTCTAGTGCTTCTTTTCGAAAGGGGGTCGACTGGAAAGTCTATGGGAATGCGACAGCTGCGATCAATTGTGGGTGATGTTCAATTTCTACGAAAACCAAAATCCCCTACTACTCATCAGTGTACAAATTATATCTTGTATTTCTGCTAGGAAGTGCCTACTTTTTCAAGGGTTTACGGTTTCCGACTGCTTGGCCTGCATTCACGAATTCAGTCTCATTAGAAAATCACGTGGATTAATGGTTCGCTCAAGGTAAAATGCTGTTAAGTTTTACAACTCAACAGTCGAAGTTGTCAATATTTTGAGATCAGCATGCAGAAGTTTGAATTCTAGAGAACTGTATCCGGTCACTAAGGGTGGGTTGAAGTGGTGAACCAAAATGGTAGAAAAATGTCATACAATCGTTTGCAGAACTATGGTGTACCCAATGTCGAAAGTATCATGCTGAGGCAATTTTTCAAAGTTTGCTTATGATTATTGATATACATTGATAATTCAAACATGCATCCTACTGCTCTCTATTAAGACTGGGTTGTTTGTTGCGCAAACATCTGTATTGTCTATTAGAGAATGGAGCAGATACGATTTAAACCATGGGTGGTCCTATACTTTTGGTATGGGGTGTATACTGTTTTATATGACAATAGAGTGGGTAGATTGGAAAAATCGAACACAAGCGTTGAGAACTAATTTGAACTCCAACTCTACTATAAAGGGCAGTGGAACAGTAATGACTGTTTTCCTCTATTTGGCATTATTTAGCGTTACAACAACAAATCGAACAAAGTCCACGCAAACTGAAGTAGTCGATACTGATAGATCGACTGTTGTTCGGGGAAGTTCCACGACTTACTCAATCCGATTCCCGTCATCATGTAGGCAGTTCAGTCGCGTTTTGAAATAAAGCCAGACGGTGTTCTAGGACTAAAAATGCGGAAGCGTCTCCAAGGGCAGTCAGCTCTTATGAAAAAAATATACGAAGAGTAGTTCGCAGTAACAACATTCCCTCGCACGGTTTCCATCATGATAACATGAGCTCATCTTCGTTTTGTGAGTATTTTTCTAAACAAGAAATCAGGTCATCTA
>JTDE01001660.1:43431-61188 GCA_014338405.1 Paragonimus skrjabini miyazakii | reverse complement strand
TTGCTCATTAACGCTTGCTATTCTTGTGAGAGGACTTGTCATTTGTTCAGTGTTGCTTACTTCGCAGCGTCTCACATTTGACAGACAGCCTGTTTTTACATTCACCTTTTACATATCTGTTGCTTATTTTTGGTGTCACCGTTTGTTCTTCTCTTGAACGAAGCTGTGTATATTGCTCTTCAAAATAAACGATATATAGTGCCGACTGGGCGGCCTCGGTGGAAAACTTGACTGGTTGAGCGTTCAGCAACTCTAGATATAATTCGAATAGCCCCATGAGTTCATTAGAAGTGAAAAGGTGTTTTGGCGAACAGTCTGTTTTCGGTTATTCATCATCGGGCCAATTACATATGGCCATCCACTCTACCTGGTTTCATTGTACTGGTTACATTTGATCGAGACAATGATATTATTGCCAGCACCTCTGTGCAGGCATCTACCAGTACACAAGATAGGCGAACGGGGTACACCCCTTCACAATGTGGCCAGATTTGCAAATCGAATGCTGGCTTGTTGGCGCGTACTCGTATGCATCGATGCAAGAATGGCCCAGAACAGGAAGTGGGCATACAGCCTATCACAACCTATGACTGGGCCAAGTGTCACCGTAGCTTTCCCACCAAAATTGGTCTCAGTCAACACAGAAAGGCATGCACATCCCGTCAAACACAACCGTGAGAAACTCATAGGTATTAGCAAAAATCGGCTTATCTTATTAGATGTTCCGATGCACTGGCTCCGTCGGGCCCTACTCATCGATAACTTCAGCATCGGCTCCTGTTACACTTCCTAGGTCGTACTTTGGAGGGCATTCGGACGCGTTCGTATGCGCTGAACTGGCAAAGGGATAAAGTCCCCGTTGTCGATTCAACCACCATTTTGCAGATGAGATATCGGTTATTGGGTCTGAAACAGCTCACTCCGAGTGGTTCACCTGTTTGATCCAAACAGCGAATACCCAACTGGGGTCCAATAACGAGGCATTCCTACACAGTGATGAATTGCTAGCTATCGCTCGTGGTCTTCAGGCAGGCATTTTCACATTGGTACAAACGAAGTTGCTGCTGAACATGCACGCCTCACAGGCTTTTTCGAGGTATTGTCGGCTTATCCGCACGTTGATGAGCGACCATCTCGCACGATTCTGCCTCCGGACTGGTCTCTGGTCGACTCGATCACTGAAGAAGTATTGCGTACCTTGAGGGACATGGAAAACACCGATCCAGGCTTGGACAAACTATTGCCAAACATATGAAGTACATGAAAGCTGATACCTTGGCCGGATACTTCAATCTTTTCTTGCTAACCAAGGTTGTCCAATCCACATATGTCGCCCTCGCATCAGGATTGTATCCAAAGTAAACAATCCTTCTTCTCCCTCCGAGCTCAGACCGATCGCCATATCTTCAACGTTGTTACGTTGTTTTCACAAGATACTGTCCGATCGTTGGAATATGCGTCTACAACTGCCCGCTCCTCAGTTTTAATTCCAACACCGTGACGGTTGCCTCGAGGCGACCTCACTGCTTTATGCGCTGCTTCGGAACTCATGTACCACGTCTTCAATTATATATGCGGCTTTTATCGACGTGTCAAAAGCATTCGATTTTATCTCACAGGATTCGATTATGAGATCGGCCCAAGCTTTCGGTGCTCCTCCACCTCTACCGCATCTCATTGCCGACTCCTATCGGAATGCTCCCGCCACGCTTGATGGCTCCGTTTCCCGGTCCCACCGTGGTGTTTGCCAGGATGATCCATTGTCCACGCTTCTATTCACCAGGGTAATGGATGAAGTGTTGGCTCTATATCGATCGGAACTTGGCTAACAGTTCCACGATATGCCGGTTGGGAGGTTCGCCTACGCCGACGATCTGATCTTTCTGGCTGGGAATCCTATGCGTCTCTCCGAGAAGACTACAGCCGCCGCTAGTGCGCTAGAACTATCGGGGCTGAAGATCAACACGCACAAGACTAAGCTCATGGGCATCTGCGGTGATCATAAACACAACGCAACCGCTATCTCTAACGGGTCTATTAACTTCGGCCCGGACATTATCCATTCACTAAGTGTTCCCGACACAGTGACCTATCTGGGTATTCCGTTAACCTGGGATGGAAAGGCATTCACCTGTCACCGTATGCAACTTTGTACGATGCCGGATGAAACCAACAAAGCGCCTTTGAAGCCATATCAACGCCTAGAACTCCTGAGACAACATCTGATCCCGAAGATGAATCACTCATTAGTGTTCAGCCTAGTCCACTGAAACACGCTCAAAGCCATGGACTGTTCGATTCACTAGTCTGTTCGGCAGTGGCTCCGCCTTCCTAAAGACAGATCAATCAGCTACATCCACACCCCAATTCGTTTGGGTGGTCTGGTCATCCCGAGTTTGTCTACCACTATGCCCATCTCGCGCAAATCTCGAGTGAACAGACTGCTCTCCAGTTAATATCTAGTTCTGTGGAATGTAGTCATTTGACCCTATTGTTAGGGCGCCCCACCATGTGACCGTTCCAAGGGCGCCTCCGTCGTGATAGCGAAGGAAATAAATCATTCGACTCAGTCCGAACTAGCAGAACTGTTCAAAATCGGTTGAGACTTTTTTATACTGCTATACACATGTGTGGACCTAACTGTTTCTCATGATGGGGTGGGGATGTGTGTTCATGACGTGCCCTATAAATAACTTGTACTTGTCGCGCTACCCCGCACACGTTTTGTAGCGGAACAAAGCTTCTTATTTTGAACGCGTCTTTTGGCTTGCCCTGGGAGTGATTACGGGAACAGTCGCGGTACTATTCGGGACCGAGATTTTCGTGTGAATTATTACCGGGACGAGAATCCGATTTTATCGAGCGTACCACTATACCGAGATCGAACCAGTGTACCGTTTAGGAGGGTTTAAAACACCTATCTTGAGGGAAGTGAACGTCCCGGTACACGTTCAGGGTGTAGTGATGACGAACAAGGAGGAATCCCACACGGCATGGATGGATAAACTGTATCACTCGCCAGACGGCTGTGGTATTCAGGGATGTCACGCTCTCCACTCGCTAATCGTTGGCTGTTAAATTCAGAACGCATTTTCCCTAGAATCTTTATTCGTGCCATCTAGTTCAGATGTAATCTCCCGCGGACTGAGGTCCGAAGTTCACGAGGCGGCCAAAATGACCACTCAGTTCTCTGCCGTGGCAACTGCAGTCAACTAAAAAGCCTTGTTCGTATTCTGCATTCACTCAGGATCACCCATGACTTGCGTTGTGCTCGACTCAACCGCGTGGTCAAAGACCTGGCAAAACGACTACACAACTTGGGCTATACAGTCTTCGAGGAGTTGCGAGCACCAACGGCGACCTCGTTCATCAAACCCGATGTGACCGCGGTTAGTGACGGCGCTGCTGTGGTGCTTGACGTCAGTATAGTGGATGACTACCGAAGCCAACTTGCCTAAACGGACAAGGTCGCGAAGCACAGAACCGACTATCATAATGCTGCCATTAAGTCCATACTATGGGCTGTGATGTGAACTCTGTTTCTCATTCACATATGATCATCTCTTTTCGCCGTATTATTTTCCCTTCATCATATAACGCTATTCTTCGACTGTGACTGCCCTACGACACATTCATGCGGGGAACCTGTGGGTAACCGTCGTCAACTCTCTCACAGTTGCCTCAATATGAGGGACATTCTTCTGTCCCGGTGGGTGAGCCTTGACTGTGCATCCCTGTGCCCTGAAGAGCTTTTGATTTTATGAGACTGACAACCATTTATTCTCTTTTCTTGTTATCTGCGTGATCAACTGATTGCTGGCGTCAAGGACACTGATCTTCAGAGAAGATTGCTGGCCAACCAAGATATGACGTTTCAAGAAACCCGAGACATCTGCGAGCAGAAGGATGATGTCAATGCTGCTACTACTGAGTCGAACGTTATACTATTTCAGAGGACCAAAGCGCATACTCCCACCAGAAGTCAACCAGTGAACAAGTTTCCATGGCCTCCTCAAGTACCCGTGAACAATCCCGGTCCCAAGAAAGTGAACAAGTGTTTCTCTTGTGGTGAGTTACACTTACGATCATCTTGCCGATTTCGTAGTGCTATATGCCATTTCTGTGATGAACCTAGTCATATTAAGGAGGCATGCAAAAATCAGAAATGTCACCTAAGTCATGTTAAAGAAACAGATGATGTAGAGTCACTTACCACTGTTTATTCATTGCAACTGAAATCCAGGAATGAGCAGTATATTCGCAGATGCCTCAAGTTCGAGTCTGGATGTATGTGTGAATTCATTTTGGACACAGGAACTAGCGAATCCATTATTTCAAAACCACTACTATATCACATGGCTCCTGATGCTCAACTAAGATCAACAACAATTGAAATACGTGGAGTTACTGGTCACCGCTTAGCTCTGCTGGGTGAGACTGATTTAATGGTGGTTGGTAAAGATAACAAGCTGATTCCAATACGATTCTTAGTGTCAGAGGGAGGTCCAGCTATCCTGGGATTAAAAACTTTGAGACAGCTCAACTGTGATCTTTCACTAAATGCTAATTACACGGATGGTCCGAGTGGAGATGATCAAACTCAGTTACGTAACTTAGTTGTTCAGAGTTCACACAATTCAGGGGGGAATGAAATTAGAGCCAAAACATTGGAGGTGCAAGTGGATAAAGTTCTTCTACAACACCGAAGTTGTTCTGCTCAACTACAGTCCCACTGGTTGCTTCAGATAAGGCCGCAGAGGAAGCGTCGATGATTAAAGTCGACAAGAAAAAAGAAACAAAGCAATGGTTGAAGCAGAATGTCCCGTACCGGAAGAGTTCGATGCATCGAGTAGATCAGTACGACTGGCAAACGTGAATGGAGAGGCTTCTCAAAGGGAGAAAGATTGTGGTGAAAATCTACTCGATTCGCTGCTTATCCAAACGCCGACACAATAGGAGTTCTAACATGGGACTAATCCAAATATCCTGTTGAAGATGCTACATCAGGATTGGACAAACAGTCTCAATGTCAGGCCCTCTGTTATTTGGTTATTTCTTTGTTCCGCACTGCACCAATTAACGTTCAGTTTGTGACTTTGTATGTGCTAATACGACCAGCCAATGATAGAATATGATTTCTTTAATACTGTTGTACATCCATAAATTCAGCCTCTTGTCTCACGAATATGAACTGCTTACTACAACCAATACGAGGTCTTCTCCTTATTACTTGCGTAGGAGGTTTCAATCAGAGTACGATTTCTAGGACTATACCTAGTCACTAATTCCGAATATTACAGTAACTTTTACCCCATTTTTCAAAATCTGTTTGTTAACATACCACACAGGTAATTTTCCACTTGATGACTGGACTTTTACGGCTTGCTACTATTGTGATAGGATTTGTCAACTGTCCAGTGTCGCTAAGTATGCACCGCCCCAGGTTTAACAGAAAACTTATTTTCACATTCACCTTTTTACATACCTGTTGCTTGATTTTGGTGTCACCTTTTGTTCTTCCCTTGAACGAAGATGTATAAACTGGTCTTCAAAATAAAAGATATACTTATCTCCCCTCTGATCTGATGTTTTTTGATCTGTCAGAGTGGTATCTGATCCCAATACGCATCTGTGCGCGAGTTGCGGGCCAAGCAGCATGCGTCTGTTTCCTCAGTTCTTCGATTAAGAAGGTTATTTTCAGAAGTCCAGGAGCTCTTATCGAGTCTACGTACGTTAGCCACAGCAGATGATTTACGCCGACGACTTTGAGTTCAGATGCATCAATTAGTGATGCTAGGACTCGCCAGTGGTCTAGGTCTTGCGACATTATTTCCTCAAAGTCATTTTCGGCAGCGGATGTGGTATGAGAACATACTTATAGATGGAGCTCTTTCGAAGTATCTGAATTCTCTCTATGGAAATATCAGGAAAATCCAACTGCTTAGAAAATCTCAGAAATTTGTTTCTGTCCTGCCTCATCCAATATGCTAGAACAATATTCAATTAAGATAAGTCTGCTGTAAAATACAGAGGAACGTTGCACTGACAAGGGGAAGAAAATTATACAACCCAGTACTGTTTTCGCAACATTGGTTAAGTTGTTTGCAATCAACCGTTACGTGCCATCAGACCAGGAACGTGAATATCCTCCCTAGTAAAACTTGAGTTGACCCATGGTAAGACAATAAAATCAATCGATATCATTAAATATATCAAATCCTAAAGTGTGAAATCGAACACATCTATTACATTCTAATCGAGATATTTACGTCCTCAGGTCCAGTTCACTTACTGATACGAGTAGTTTGGTGTAGCTTAACAGAATGGTAACGGAAAAATCAAAAGATTTATTGCAACTGCAACAACGAGCAGGTACACTGTATATGGCTCAGCGTAGGACAGTAGGTGATATGAGGACAACAAACGCGTGCACGATCACTTACGGACGTCGATAAAGATGGTACGATGACCAGTTCGAACAGTTATCGATAGACAGATATTGCGTGTGGAACAATTGATTATTCACAGCTTAGGAGCAGAACATCTCTGTTCCCGCTGGCAAAGACTATACGGCTTGAAAATGGTCTAACAGACAATGTTGATGCAGGAACCGGTGAAAGAGTAAACTGACAGAGAGCGTTGGTAAGTTATGGATACATGACGCGTTTCAAGTAGTGGGGTTATCGGGGACCCGCCGTTTCTCGGCTAGATTTCCCAGGGACGATACGATTCAAGTGGCATCTCATTATTCGTCCATTTTCCACCAGCGTTTGTGTAATTCGCTCGTTATTAAGTGTAACATTAGCGGGGTGTCACATATAGTCTGGGAGCAGCCACACAAGAATAGAATCAAACTCAAGCAAATTTCTGTTATTTTGATGTATGTCGGAACGATCTCTTGGTAGTTTCTATCTGGCCAAAATCTTTGACTGAGGATATTCGCGCATTAAGTTCAACCGATTACCGAGACGAAGACCGAACATGAATTAAGTAGTTATAATTTAATCAGGTGTCAGTCATGCCCACCTTACTTGCACGTACTGCTTGAATAAGGTTAGCACGGTGTTCGTTTGGTTCTCGGCGCATATCTGGTGACGCAAGAATAGAATGGTTGAAACTTTCAACAGGATTCACAAGTTCTTGTGAGATGAACTCTGCAGAAGGTGTATCTGATAATGGCAACCTACTTAGAGCATTAGAAGCACAAGTGGGTCATCATGGAGTGTACCGACGTTGACAGCTAACAGTTGCGAGGTCATCTGCTGCAACGCATTTTCTTCGACCAGTAACAAAATGAACGGATTGTGATATGTGAAGATTGTGAGCCATCGTTCTAAAATGTATTCGTTAAACTGTTTTAGGTCAATTACGGTAACTAAGGTTTCCAGGTGAAATTGTGAGTGATTCTTTTCTGCTGTGATCAATATCTATGAGATCGTAGGTTTATCACTGTCCAGAGGTTTATACATTACCACGCCATCAAGACTATATAGAGAGGCATTGCAAGAGAATACCATTGGTTCTTCCGAGTAACAAAGCCTTAGAACAAACGTCGAAGTAATAGTCTGTTTAGTTGCATTGAAAACAGTCTGGTGAACTGCTAGCTTTTCCCCTTACGCAGAAGCTGATGAAGGAGGTAAAGCTGTTTCACTGAACAGTGCACGAATCGGGTTACCATTCCTGAAACGACCAGAGCTCGTTAACGCCTTTAGTTAATAGTGCATCAAGTAGAGCTCGCATTTTCTCTGCTCGTGGTCATGCACCTTTCTCCGACTGTTAAACTCTAAGGTACGGTACACTGTGCGCTAAGAATATGCACCTGTTTGTTGTTAACGCAAGGCCTACACCTTGGAGTCCTTTCAAGACCAAGTCTAAAGTTCGTTAAAGGCCGGTCAGTATTGCGTCTAGCGATCAAAATGTCACCACGGTATACAGACCTACGCAGTGCACTAATCAATTAACCAAGCATTTCCAGCCTTCAGCCAGACCCGTAAGTACAATGGCTCGGACCACCACTGGTCTCGGCAGTGCTCCACGGAATGGAAGAGTACTAAATAGATACAATATACAAGAAAGAGAAAAGAAGACAAATGAGCGAATGGGTTCGCGGACACAGTCTTGTCACTGACTGCGAAACACTGACAGAACAGAGAGCGTTTCCAACCAGCAATGTGGTTAGTCGCGGGCTCTCTAATCAGGCAGACGGCACGTATCAAACTTGCTCAGCAGGACAGTCAAAGATTTCATAATCTGTGACCACGCCATCGCCTGGATATCTTCCGGTTTCTTCCAACCATCAGTAGTCATAGTGAACAGTGTGTGGTATTTCAGACGTTCCGTCGGCATACAGGGTAGGTGGCTCAACCGACGAAGTCTGTGGAGTTTTACCATCTAGGTTATCGACCGCAAACGTTCACATGCCTCAAACACGCACCGACGGACTGTCGCGTAGCTCACAAAGTTGGCCCCTGTGATACAGCCTAACTAGCAGGGAAAACGGGGAACGAATGCTGGGAGTCGGTATACAGCTTTCGCAGCAATAGACATCGTCCGTGATCTACAGAACAACAATGAATGCACACAGGTGTTGTAAAGTCAGTCATTAATCGGCAAATGAACTTTTTTGGGCACCACAAGCGACGTCGGCTGAACAATGTACGACTTGCTCTCAATACTCTCGTCAGCTACAGGTTTCACCTACTTAGGTAGGTGAAACGATCGACAGTCTCCGGCGGTCTGTCAGTAACGATGAGAAAAAGGGTCACTCTCAACACAATCCCCTAGCAACACTTTACACTCTGAAGGCGAAAAGTACACACCATACAGACCAACCATCTAATTTAACCAATTTGGCAAGGTTTCCATGTTCTAACCAAAAGAAATAAGTGGAGCATTGTCATCATCGTTCGCAATATCAATCAGCTTGCCGCCTGCTAGGAACTCCATTTTGAGATCCTTGGAACCTCTGACTCATCCTTCCTGCATATTGTCCATCACGAAATTGAACAGAGAAGGGGAGACCAAACATTCCTGTCAAACGCCACTTGACGTGGAGGACGCTCGACGTAGCTGCTCTTGAATGCGCCCTCTACATTCGTAGTGGACACTTAATCACTTCAACAAATTGGCATACATCATTGTGACTTCTCTGTGGTAGGGACAGCTTCGGAGAGCTTGCCGGGCAACCGATTTAAAATAAGTCTTCAAGTGTTAAAACACTACGACCGTTGGCTGGAAAAGAGAGTGTTGATGTTCCAGTGTCTGTTGCAAAGTGGAAATATGATCAATACCCCCGCAATCGGGCCGAAAATCTGCCTCTTTTTCTCCTAAATGGTTGTATTTGTGTTTCAAAAGCCGCTGCATTGTGAAACCCGTGAAAATTTTGGATATGATAAAGACAAGGTTGTCACATGATGTCATGGTACCTTTTCGTAAAATGAGAATGACTGTTGATAGGCACCAGTCACAAGGCACCACTTCCGTCTGTCACATGGAATGTAAGAGTGTGGTCAGTTCAGATAAAACTCTCTCACTGTTATCTTTGAAAAGTGTCAGAGGAAGAAGGTCATAAGCAGAGGCTTTATCAGGTTTCGCTAGTTTAAGTTTGGAAACCATCTCGGTTTCCGACGTAGAGATCAATGCAATTTTGATGGCAAATATGCACGATTTTCCATTGGTTGAAGTTGAAAGACATGATCAGGACAGTTCGAATCGTTCTGTAAGGTTTTTCGTCTTCCCAGGCATTTTAAAATTAGAAGTTTAACAACATTTGTGAGTTGACGATGCTAGGTAGTTAAAAAACGAAAAGATAAACGAGAGGAGAATTAAAAAGGATCATTGTGAACCGATATGACAACTGTCCGGACATCTTCATGTTGAAACTAGGTGCGATTAGATCGATCTTCAGACACCTAGGTAAACTTTTATCGTAATTGTGAACGACCGTTCGCTGCATTATGTTATTGGTATTGGTCATATTACTACAGATTATGAAATCTTCAGAACTTCTCCAATGTTGCGCTCTTGTTCAAACGCTCAGACAGGTTGCCAGATAGAGCTGCTCCTGAAAACTACTACTAACTTCGTCCATATTAGTGACCTCAGTGAATCTGTGTGCACGATTGAACTTCGCTGTTCATCGTCGAGTCAAAAAGCACTAAGGATAGATCCCATTAGTACACAATAAACGTGGGAAAGTACACAATCATCAAAACATCACTGAGAGAAATGGTGACTTTCAGAGTACAAGACGAGCCATGCCAACAGCGGATGTCAGCTGTCTTTAGGCAAGAGACCGGCAAGTTTGAAGGCAGTAAAGTTTAGTATGTATACACTAAGAAAAGCGAGAACATACAGCAGTTTTTCTACGTTTCAATTTACTGAGTGAAACGAAGATATGCTGTAGTTTAGAAATTACAGACAACTAATCAGTGCTGATAACTTGTGATCAAACATGCAAAACTTTTAAAATGTTCCACTCTAATGCTAACGTTATTGGTTGACCGGTTGTGAACTAATCAATATATAGTTCAATTAACGATAGCAATACGCCTTTGAATGAGGTGATCCTTCTTTCAAATGAGGCATTTCACTATCAGGAGACAACCGGTGCCGTTTTCTACTTATTTCTCTTATGAATTTCCTCGAACTAAGAAAGAAAACACGGTATTGTAACCGTGAGGAATTTCATCCGATAGCCAACATGAAATAAACTAGTCTCAGTGTGTTAAGTTAATGAAATATGTCAGTCCCAATAAGCGATCTACGGGTTGCAAATATATCATGATGCCCGGCTCTTCAACTTCCACTACGTTGGAAAAATATCTTTCAGTGAGTTGGATAAGAAATCAAGAAGCACTGAAATAAAAGATACGTCTACAAGAACCATCATCAAGTGGTCGAGAAAATTGAACTGGTTTCTAGGAATCAATGAAACCCACGATTCGGAGTTCAAGAATAACGAGCTGACATTCAGACAAAGCCATACGGGAAGTTAGACCTCATTCGGAAGAGATGACTTGAAACAGTGGTTGGACAAACTGACTACCACACTCCATTGAACTGCAAAGCTTTCCCTTAGTTGATAAGCAAGCCAATCTACCTATCCAACATCTCCATTCCACAAAAATTACTGAGTTATCTTCGTAAGCTTGGCTCAGTATCTATCAGGGTATAAATAACATTTTATCGATTGTACTCTTGGTAAACTTTAACGACTTCAGAAACATATACTGATTTGAAATGGGGATATCATTCTGAGGTATCGGGATTTATTATTTGCAGATATCTCTGTAATGATAAATCCGCAAGATTGTAACTGACTACACAAATCTGATCGGATTCCCCCTTCCAACGAGATGAAGTTTCCAGTCAGTTAGGTCAATTGGCATTGAACACATTATTTCTAACCTCTTTAAATACGATAGCCCAAACACTACGAGACACAAACCTACAGCTATCTTGTAAATTATTCTAAACTGTAAAAGTTTCAGATCGCTGTTTGAATCGTGAACCGGAAATGATTGACCCATTGTGTTGACTAACACTTGCAAGCAAATTGATTAAAGGCAAAGATGACAAACCACAGCTTATTGATAGTAACGTATTGACTCAATAGAAAGTGATTTTACAAGGTAACAACGTTGATGGAAAACGGCAGTACGTATATGTGATTAACTCAGTTAATGTAAGCAGTTCCACAACAGTCAGCAAAATGGTTAGCATTAGTTAAATCATGACAAATGCATTTGAGATTAACGGTAAATGTTCGGACATTAATGCATATATCAATGAGAATTACCGCCAAGCTGGTAAATTATTTTCTGAATCTAGCAGAAAGATGGCGATTTCATGCGGGTCCAACAATTCGGTTAGGTATTCGTCGTGGTAAGTAGTTTTAAGGTCTACTCAAAATTTCACGGAACTCCCAGTCGTCTGACTCAGGATGACTAACAACCACATGATAGCAAGTTGACCTGAAGCAGTGGACCCGCGGAAGTCGTGTCCGAAATGGGAATGTTGAACCTTAAAGTCGGTACCGTTTAAACTCAGTTTTCTCTAGATCACTTGCATTTTTGTTGTCTAAAATTACACTCGGACGGAATACCAAAGAATACTTTATGGTGTTTATTTTCAATACGAAACGAACGAAAAACGCCGGCTAGTTTTGTATGTTGTTGTGGTACGCATTTAGAAAAAACATTACAGTACATGTATCTTAACTGGAGAGAAACGTGTTCATATTCTGTATTCTTTGTCTTGAGTTATCGACGGTGAAATTTTAGAAGTGTTTTAACAAAAAATGTTCTATCACAATGACGTTAGTGATTAATTGGAGTAACACACTGCGAGAAGGTAATCGGAAACATCTTGCTACAAAAGGCTTTGCAAACAGACGCGGTCAATCAGGTCACCAGGTGAATGTTTGTGGATATTTATCTCAGAAAACCCTAAAACCAGATCTACTCATGCTAGCCGGATTTCGTCAGCGAGTGACCTGAGCGGACTGTTGAATATCGAAGAATAAGTTATCTAAAAAGATATTTTTCATCTAGCAAATTCTTGACTAATTCACAGCTAGGTCACCACTTCACCACTCCTGAGCAATCATCAAGTAAAACTAGTAGGAAGTGTAGGATGCAAATGTTGATTGGAGTGTTACCAAGGTGTCGACGGATTTAAACTAAAGTACAGCACGTGTATTACGAGCATTTTTCTACCCTACCCACCAAAATGCTTGCACAAACGTTAAGAGGTTTGTCTAATAATTTACTATACATAAGTGTATCTGACGAGGACTCAGAGCGCGGGTTGTCCCCATTTTAAGCACTAGAAACATACCACTAAGATGCTTTGGATTTCCCCATCGGATGGCGAAACGTGCATAATTTAGAATGTGGGTTTCTGTTCAAATAGGTGAGACAAATAATAAGACTTTCGAATAAAAGCTACAAAATAATTATTCATGCGGCTGCATAGAATTGAAGGTGTTCGATGTAACATAATTGGTAAAAGGTTATACTTAACACTATCACTCTTGCCACAGAAGGCCTAGATATATTTGGGATAATTTTTACTATTGTCCAAGGAGCAAACAAGGTCAGTAACATCTCTTATCAGGCACCGATCAGGCACAAAAACACACACGACTTTCTACGTCCACTTACTATGCCTCAACGTGAGTGCATATACTTCTCAGTATCGATAGACTAAACGACTTTTGCCCACCATATAAACAATATAGGCAAACCAGGGTGCGTTCATGTCAACTGGTTTGATTGTTTAAGTTATATAAGTTCCGAAATCTCGTTTGATTGTTCTCCTGTTGTTTGCGTTTTCTTTGCCCTATGACCGTTTGTTGTTGTCCGACACAGTCAGGTAAGTTTTCGATCAAATTAAAAATTCTAATGATTTCAACCATAAAGCTGGTCAGTTCCACACCAATGGATAATCAAACCACACACAGATTCTCGTAAATATCAATGACAGAAATAGCGTACACAAGACTAACACAATCATACGGTTACAAAAAAGAGAAAAAGAAAAACGGTGGTAAATGTGTCAAACTAAAAATACCATGAAATGCTATTTTCTGTTAATTCATAATCCTTATAAAACTTTTCAGCATGAACCCGTACACTACACTATGTACCTGATGAGATGCAGTGGAATGTGTTTGCGAATAGCATTATACAAAAACTGTTCCTGACTTCGCTGCACAAATTTACTTTGAAAAAAGGTTGTTCAACGTTAAATTATTCAACTACTGACAAAAGTAGCAGTAGATTGGAAGAAACACTGATTGAATTGAGGATTCGCATCATAGTACCGAGGTAGAGATCACTGTTCTCAGCGTACAAACAAATAGCGCACAGGCGACAACCAGGAAAATTTGCACAGAGGAATACCGGCCAATCTATGATCTCTATACCTCAATGGATACCTCAGTCTTCAGATTCGACTTATGCTCCAACGTAAAACGACAAAACAGGACCGACAAGACACTTACGCGTCTTTTGGAAAAGTAGCACGTCCATCATAAAACAGTAGTGTTAGTATTATGCTGACAAGCTTGACAAAGAAATTGTTCGGGAAGATAAAAACAATATTGGAAAACAATCACAGAACAAAATGTTTGGCGATTGCACATCAGCATCACTTACAGTAGTGTAAGCGATTGAAACAAGACACGAATGCCAAATTAGTGTGAGCTTCGTGGATACAGAAATCAACAGAAGTTAGTTTTTAGTTCAAGGCGTAAATAACATCAGCCTCAAGCCGAGATAATAAAAATCAATTAATCATAGACGTACCTCTTTTCTTGGGATGACTGTGCCGTCAGATGTTTCTTGGGAAATGGAAGCGAGAAAATAAAGGTTATTAGCATTATTATTTCATGTATACGCTGACATTCACTTGCAAATCATAAGATACTACCAGTGATCGTCCACATAAATTAAGAACCACACTCCGTCTCTTAACTGAAAAGCCGTTCATTGTTTGGATCAGATTGAAACATATTTGCATAGAGCGATCTAACTTCTTTTCACCAAGAAGATTTTTTCAACCACGAAATAGTTTAATGGGATATCAGATGAGAGGAATTGTAAAATTGACTGCCGCATAAACACTAACCATAGTGTAGCGTCATTGCTTAAGTTGGAAAGAGATGTGTGACCTAAATTTCGCTTTAGAATCCCAACACAAGGTTTATCCAACCAAGTAACAAAGCAAACATGGTCATGTTTCACTCAAGACATCCGGACTAACTACTTTTGTTGATTATGTGACTGTAGTGATTGAATGTTGCAATATACACGCACACATGACAGTCTCTGCAGAATATCTGCTCGAGGAAGACCAGGTCCCTTGTATCGTGAGTCCACTGAATCAGTTTTGTTGCAAATTAGCCATCGCAACTCTCGGTCCATTTAACCGTCATTGTAAAATGCACTGCATGCAAAGGCAAGATCTAGCCGCGCTCAAAATTTGTCAGTTGAACTCTTCCGGGGAGGCACGCAGAAGCAAAACGGACTGGGTTCGTCAAGTTTCAGCACAACGTGACTAGTAAGTGTAACTAGCTGAGTTATAGACGCTCTGTTGTTGGGTAATGATGATTACTTTAACTAGAAAGCGACATCATATTTGAACTGCATTACATTCCTTATCCGGATGAAACAGACATGCTGCCACTCTTAGTGACTTTGTCGTCTTGTGGAGCGACCAGCACCACCATGCACTCGTATACTGAAATGCTTCTTGTATTACATTTTACATCTTACTTCCTAGTATAGATCTTGTCATTGCAGTCTCTCTCGGTTTATTTTTCGAGAGATAAGGGTTTCCTTTTCGTGTTACCCATTAAATTGGCTAACCAGCATTGGCCGGCTGGACACAAAGGCCTCACTCACACACCTACTGGTCTTATTCCCTCGGCTTTACACCGGTGTGTGAGTGGAACCGTAAGTGGTGCAGCGCAAGCTATTTGGGGTGATGGTTTAAAGCGCAGGCGTCCTTTAGCTTCGGTCACTGTGACAGGCCAATCCGTTTCGGATGCCGCCAACCAAATGTGTGTAGAGTGCAACACTTTCAGCCTTTACCCGGCGGGGGTGATGTTCCTGCACGTGTGCCTGAGATTCGCATCAATGGAGACGTTGTCGGCACCTGCGTGGACTTCTGCTACTTGGGTAGCTATTTGTTGAGATATTTACCCGCGGACAGCGAGTTACGAGCTCGCGTGGCGAAGGCTAGTGTTGCTTCCGGACGTTTTGAAAGATATGTCTGGAAGAACCACAGTCTGAAGGTTGTCACTAAGCCCTGTGTCTACTGTTCAATAGGGTTGTCTATACTGTTGTACGCGCTATCTGAGCCGTATCTATCAGCAGTGTCTAGGACGCAACATGGGTATTCGGTGGTCGGGCAGACACGGATGGGATGGAAACCATTCTGATGCCGAATCAGCTTCGTTGGCCAAGTCATGTCCGCCGGATGGGCAACGACCATATTCCAGTTCACTTTGAATGAGCTCATTACGGAAAAAGTGTTGAATGAAAAAAATCACACACATTGACCAGAAGGTGACGGGAGTTAGGAAGACAACTGGTCGAAGCTGAGCAGATTTATTTAAAAAGCTAATTGTATCTTATGTTTGATTGAAACCAACGGCTTTTTATTAGTGGAAAGATGTAAACTGGCAAACAAAATGACCAAAAATGAGTTATTTGCTGAGAAGAGGAGTGATACGGGAGTCTGTCTGGACAACAACAAGTTCTTTTCATACAAAGAGTGAGGGAAAACAGCAGCTGGTGGTGTCGGCATCAACAGTTTAACATAAAAGAAATCATCCATACAATGGCACAGGGAAACACTACCTGCTTCCAACGAATTCAGTATAATTGTGGCATTTATCGGTAACTAGCAAGTTAACATAGATAATGTCGAATAGCCTGAGCAAACGAACAATGTCAACGACAGTGAATCAGTGTACAGTAAGATGCATGATCAATACTATGACATGTTGACATTATGCTGAAAGTTGATTAGATCATCGAATACCCAAGGTCATTGATCATACAATTAACGTCATCTGGTTGTATAATAGAGAATGTTAGGGCCCTAATCAGTCATCCCTGATCGATCAAACTTAAGTACTTGTAGTTAAGAGCAACACCAACAGATCCATAGACGTTTGCATATCGAGGTTGAACTAACTTTTTGAAATTGCTGACAATTGTTGTCTACCAAGGTTGGAGCGACTGTTTACTTTTGATCGGAGTGGATCACTCTTGTTCATCATGGCTTCTGTGCTTGCTGCCAGGTTAGTCGAATCATACTCATTTGCATGTCGACTGGACCGATTTGAAGACGCGTCTATCCTAACATCCGATTCATTGCGAGTATGAAATGATTCGTGCATCGTAGATGGCGTTCCGCGACCTTTCGATGGGAGTCGTGTGGGTCGTGAGACCGCTTGTGTGCGTCGAACGTGCCAATAGCGAGCTGCCTCGTCACGATCAAAATCTGCATTGTCAGCCTCCTCCGAATGATCAGAGACGCTCAAGTCTGCACTAGCTCGAGTGGACAGGTCCGCATGAATGCGTCGTTCCTTTGCTCGGGGCTCACTGGAACGAGCGATTGACTTCGGAGAGACCTGCATCAAAGTGACAAAAGAAATCATAATCCAGGTTTGTGGAGAACGGTAGACGTGGTTTGCAACCTACTGTGGCAAACGAAAATGCATCGATGGCCCAATAATTATCCTTCAGAACAAAAGAAGAACGAACCAATTTTCATAAGAATCACTCACTAGACAACCCGTAGACCGCACCTTATATAAGTAATCTGAGGATAAATAACACCTTGTACCTTTCGCATATAAAGGGCACGGTTCATTAGTGTGAAGTCGTTATACTCGTTGTCAGCTAGGAACTGTTTGCCTACCCGCCAGGTAGGGTCAATAAAAACGTGTAACCAGATTTCCAGATAAGGGGCACAAACAATTTGATGATTATCGACGAAAATGCACTATTTCAAGAATGTAACAATTATTGACTGATTATCAACGCCTAACCAGAAATGAACGTGGCGCTGTAATTCCCGTGACCGATGACCTCAGTACCATGGAATCTGGGATTTTAACCTTAATCGATGTGACGATATACAATGGTGATAAGCCTTAACAACAAACAATTCGGGACATAACGTCTCTTCTTATAATTCGTTGTCCGAACAGCCTGTTTGAATGCAAAAGCCGTGATC
>JTDE01001660.1:0-36789 GCA_014338405.1 Paragonimus skrjabini miyazakii | reverse complement strand
TACATATTCTGCTGTACAACAGTCTGTATGCCCATCTAAACTCCAACCGATAACTTTGTGACGTAATGATGGGTGGAACTCCAAACCATCAATCGTTAACACTGGTGATTTGCTCCCTGAGTGACTGACCTATGCACGCCTGGATATTTTTAACGTTCTGCTTGATCGAATGACATTCTGCTAAACCTCTTTGTCTTGTGTACACACTGTTTTTGATTTTGCTGAATCTATATAATTGTATTGATCTGATGATGAATTATCGAAAACAATTGTTCGTCACGTCTACTGTTCTATGATTCAATGGGAATTTTCGCGACATAACAAAGTGTTGTTGTCAAATTTTCAGATAGCCAAAGCTTCCTAAAGAAAATGTACCACATGCTCGATTTTTTTTAATGTAAGCATAAGTTAATGAACAACTAGCAAAACAGTCAGTAAACAAGAAATTATTGAAAATCAGATAGCCGAAAAATTTCAAAATATCAATCTTTATAAAAGATATACGATTTGCATGGACGGTAGGTTGTCACTCATGACTCTGCGTCTACTAGTCGCACATTTGTGATTAAGTCAATCATAAACACCGCGCACTATCTATTCCATCGCCATCGAAAACTTGCTTCTCTTGTTTAAATCAACTGTGAAATTCTATCTGAAATGGAAAGGTTGTTCACAAAATGATAACGTAGCTATGAGAGAGACGCATTTTGACTAACACTTCCATGAGTTATCCAGAATACATTCTGAGTATGGACATGTTTCACACCCGAAGGATTGATCAAAACAGTGCAATGCTCAGTTCATCGTAAGTGCATGTGAAACGGCCGACGAAAGCAGTTCGACAGTATCAAACGAAAATAAGATAAAATACGTCCCAATAGAACGTTATTCAGTAGAGCCAGAAAGACGTGTATCCAGGACAAACTCCCGAGTACATTGCAGGTTATCACGGTTAATGAACAGTCACAAACAACTATAACCAATAAAAGAAAACTCCTTGAGCAAATTTCCACTGCAAGATCAAGGTTAAAAGTTTCTTATCAAGTTGTTGAACAAAGGAGAGAATATCAACGCGCTATTAAAATCAACATTAATACAGTAGTAAAATGATGTATTAGTTTACGATATTGCCTTAATATCAATTCAACCTCTAAAACTTCAACTTCCATTTTTCACCGGACCAAAACATTAAACAGTCAAGTAGATCCCACCGAAATGACGGAGTGGTAGCTGATGTTTTTAATCGGAGAACACACCAATATAAGTGAGAATGCCCGTGATGCAAGACCAAACCGACATTCACATATGTATGCATTGTGGCGGTTTAACATACTACTGATACTAGAGATAATTCGTCTTCTTCAAATAAGCAGTTGCAATTGTTTAAGCAATTCGAATGGACAAGCTTTTAGTGACATACCGTACACTCTTTGTTCAGATAGTTGCGCGATGCTGAAGCAACTGTGTTAGGAATTCACTGTCCACAAATAGCGCAGAAAAAATTTCGCGCAGTTACAACATACACCCATAAACGGGAGTCTGTATTTATTCCGTACTTGTGTGAGCTTATTGCAGTCAAGTCGGTCAGGCAATTTTTATCAGCTCACAATACTCCGGGGAAGTAAATTGCTTTGGTTAGTAGTTTTAAGCAGTGGGTCAGCTAATACTTCAAAACGAAGAATTAGGCATAGAAGGTTGAAGCTGGCCCGTTTTTGAACAAGCACCAGGGTCTTATGTTCAGCATCATCATTTCTGCCTGCGTTACAGCTGGTGGTGTGAGCAACATCTATATAGTAACATATCTTTGCACAACCCATCGGCAAGACAACAGAATTTAGTAAGCAACCCAAGAACGGACTAACAAACAACAAGAAATCACAATAAGAGTTTCACTGTTTCCAAAAGCAGTAAATTTAGTAAAATGAGGTCGAATAAGATAAAGGGCACCTATTCGAACGGTTAATGACAAGTCATCTCAAACGTCCGCACTGCTGGCTGATCCACTGTGCAAGACTTCTGACCGGGATTCGATAAACTGGCAAGAGTTTGCTTAGATGTAGTAAGCAAACGCGATTCAACACATGTACCGAATAGATACACGCTCATTTATGAGTATCGGTTGTAACCATGTAAATTACCGTCAAGATCATATGCATGCGTTCGGAAGAACTCGCTTGCTAACTGATGCCCCGTGCAATAACACTGATTCCATCTCACTTGCATCGCCTTAGGTCAGGATAAGCTTCGGTGTAAATGCCAGCCCGGTAAGAACGCAAAACAGCAGTCTCCACGGCTACGTGAATCAACTACCATCTTTGGAATTTATTTGGTGAGTTTGTCAAAAAAAAGTCACGACACAAACCGGTAGTGACTGTGACTGTGGAGGGGGGGGGGAAACAACTAGGAACAAACTACTCATAAATGGCTTTAACAGACAATCATTCTTAAGCTCGCTGTTGAGAAAGACGCATCCAGACCAAAGAGTCTACCAACGAATCATACATCAGTGGGTTGTCACAATTCACTGAAGTTCAAGCGCACGCCCTATGCTGCTTGATCCAAAGACGAACGCCGGATACTGTAAGTTTAATGACCGATGATCCTGCTGAGTTTGAATCAAGTGAAGCAGTGTGAACAATAGGGTACGGTTACTCAATCAGGCCCCCTGTTTCTGCGCATTCATAGGCTGAAAAAATATTCATCTTGATCGGTTGGCTCATTTGTTAGTTTAGCTTTATCAAGAAGACAATGAGAACAACTGGTTAGCCAATATCATGACTATATTTCACTTGTGTCTCCAGTCTCATGTTTGATACGTCTTTCGCCTTATAACAACTTGTTCGTCAGTACACATTTAATTTTATGCAAATAAATTAATCTGGTTATAACTTGTGCATAGTAACTTTATTTGTTGTTCAACTACAAATCATTTTTAGTTCTTTATTGTGCAGTTATGTTACTAAACCATAGTTTTTTATTTTGATCTGTAGGTGTCCCAAAGACGTTCAAAATGTACACAACGCTATACCGGGGATTGTCACACACTGGTTTATTTCGTTTCACACTAATCAAAGGGTGTATAACAAAAAATCACCATTATGCCTTTCAATGGTTAACAAATAACAAGAATGTTAAAACAATGAGACCTGACAAAAAGTGTACAGCACGGAGAGTCACGAACCAACGACACTGGCATTGCGTGATACCATGAACTGTACCCTAGTCCCGAATGAACAATGTTTAGTTAATCGAGAATCATTTAAGTGCAGAACTGCAAGCCCTGTGCCTCCATGGCTTCATTAATGAGAGTGAATACCAGATACCCAAACCAACTGACATGGAATTGTATGGATTTCTAACGCTATGTAAACCAGGAATGTGAATATCCTTAAATTCTATGAATGAGTAAATATCCAAACAATTAGACCACGAAAGAGAAAAACACTGGCAGTGGGCTAGTCAGGAAGGTTCCTGTGTAACCTACAGTCTAGAACCTATAACTATCGTTAACAAAGAAATGTGTCCGATCGGAACGCTTATTATTAATTTACTTATGAATGAGATAGATAGATATTTGTGGTTTTGCCCCTACGAATTACATTGTTGTCTCGAGAGTTGCTAGCGCGTACGATTTTACTCTGCACAGATGGAATCGTATGATAGAAATGTGTAGAAGTAAGTTGATGGCGAGACCTGATGGCCTAATTAGACTACCAAATAGCCCACACGTGACTACTACAATGTCTCCGCTAATTAACCCACACTAAATTAAATGATCGACTGGGTAACGCGGCCATACTTCAGCGTGTATTTCGAAACACTCAGGACACGTGATCTAACGGTCAAATAACCACTCTGCACAAGTTACGGTGGCTATGTCACGTACTCCGCGAGCCGGCTGAGTGGTTTTCACGTCATATCTTATTTACTAAGACTATCAACATTTAGATAAAACTGCGTGATAGTCAAACAACGAATTAATCAGGAGATGTAGAGATGCTGGCTACTCTGTTAAGCAAAGTGGATAAATAGGGCCTAACATCGGCCGTTGTATCCTCTGAGGCGTATTCTCATGCCTAGTAGAAATTGCTGTCTCCCAGATCATTTTTTTAAGATGTAACACCAGATAAATTGTCTGAAATGTGCAGATCATTTTTTCATCGCTTAGATATTTTCAATCTGGAACACACATCCTGAATCTGTTGTGACAGCACCATTGACTGTAAACGAGGAATTGATGTAAACATTTGTGAGTCTCCAACTGTAGCCAATTCTAGCAAGTCATTATCTGTTAGGATGTTTTTGTTTCCTACTTGATTGCCATGTCTCAATCCCATTCCAATTAGCTTACCTTTGTTTTGATCAATGTTCCAATTAGGTTGAATTGGCTAGTCAATGTGCACATTACTGTTTCTCTAGAAAAGGATTTTTCCAATAAATTTAGATTGTTTATTACCACTCAGAACATGGTTGTTCAGATTTTTTTTTCAAAACTGTAGTCAAGCTCTAGACACTTACCACTTCTGAAAAGAATCACTTTGTTCATTTTTTATTCAGTATGGACCAACTTTCCCTTATGCTCTTTCGTTAGTGTTTCACATAAAATCAAGTGTACATGAGCATTTTAAGCCTTCTCAAACTTGTGAACCCCAAGTGCTTTCAATTACAGTCATACCGTCCGAAATGGTGACGTGTAGGAGTCAGTGACGTGTTTGGATTTGTAACATTTCTGACAAGTCTTGTGTTGCGACTCAGAATACAGCCTTCGGATCTACCCTCTATATCCAAGTATCACTTCAGACTTTCACTCCAGTAAAATCATTCTATGTATTACTTAAAAATAACGGTCAAAGATGACAGAAGACTGCACTGAGCAAGATGTCACGTTATCAAAGATAATTATGAGAAATGAGAGTTCAATTTTCCCAATAGTTTACAGCTTTTTCCTATCATTCACAATCTTATTACTTCATCCCAGTTCAAGATTCTTGCGGTTTGCTGAGGCTGTCGCAATCAATCGACTGAGGCCGGCCCTGTATGTTCAGAAACAAGTGTTCGTGAACTTGACCCTGCCCTGGACTTAATGACCTTTTCTAACCCATCAGTCGACTACCCACCAAACCCACCTCTAACTGTTCGATATAAAAAAACTGTTTCATGTTATTGTAAATTTGGTACTGATGAGTCAATACGAAATGCTTGCATCTACTAGTTTTCGTGTTCTAACGGTGTTGTTTATTCTTCATATCTGTCATAGGCTACTTTGAAAATACAGCCAATTTCTCTAGATTCCGACGCAATCGTTCTTAGTGGTGTAATCAACTTTCTGTTAGATGGCAAAATGTACGGCATGGTTGAGCGTTTAACTTACCTTGAGAATCCTCGATCAGAAGCCCGCGAATTTCGTCTTAGTTCCATCACTGTAGATAACGTTCGCTCCACACCACCAACTGGGCCACTTAAACCTGCTGTGGACAGACTGTTTCGACGCACGATGGAGAAATATCGACGGAAGCCGCTGGTGACCCGTGAGATAGCTGCATGGACTGCAGTAGCTGAGATAGACGTTGTTCCAGCAGAACCACCACGATTCGACAGTCGACTGAACAAAGAGTCTGACTGTACCACTGGCTCACGGACACGAAAGAAGGCATGACATGCTACAGCGTACTGCCAAAATGCTTTTGACTGGGAAGTTGACGCAAAACAGTAGGTGTGAAGGAGGGTTGTATCGCTGTTCGGATATGGCGACGGACCTGTGAGAGTCACATTTGATGGTGCACGCGTCAGAGCGGACACACTCCCGTTCATCGGCAAGATGGCCATCTATTCGAAAACATTTAAATGCGGAACAATACTCGCATATCCACAAAATTTCCACTTATAAAATATATGGAGATACAGGACAATCAATACATGTAAAATGGACATAAAGACTTAACCATGCCAGCAAATAAATCTAACTTAATCTGAAATGCTGAGTGGTGGTCAACTGTTCCTTCTGCATAGCTTAGTTTGAACATTCGCTGTGCAGCTTTGTTAAATAAAACACAAATTACATTACTTAGTTTGGTCTACGGCTGAACGCAGTCAGACATCACTGAAACAACATCCTGATAAAAGTCAAGAACGTTACATCGCTTTTCTGATCACCGCAGTGTAATTTCAGAAAATTAACGAAATACCATTCATTAGATCTCCACCTCAGTATGCTATAGTGGACAAGTCATACTGGGCACATTCATAATGCAGACCTCTTTTGGGTACTATAAAGACTCACAGTTTGATATAAAAATTCCCACGGATCTACTGAGACTGTTTCTACTACCATACACCGAGAACATCAGTTTTGCGTTTCTGAATAGGTCTTAAAATCAAATAGGTGAAGGCAACATGGAGAGATAGTTGGAGTAGATGATCGATGAGATGTCAAAACGGATGAAAACCTATCATGCTAATCTGACAGTCATGAGTGAGCCAGAAAACCTCCAATGCTCACTGTTTGTAGACAATTTTATCGGTCCCAACGATGATGAATTAGTAAAAAGGTTTATATATCGCGATAAAAGCTAAGATTGCCAATACGCATTTGACAAGCCTTATACCAATGAGTAAAAAGAGCACACTGAGTAGAACATTGTTTACGCGCGCTAGACATATTTGTTCGCCAGAATGTTTAGCTAACGACTTTCGATTACTTGCAACTAGGTTGCAAGATAAGGGGTATCCGTTGAGATTTACCAATAGACACAGTAAGTAATGTATAGCAATAGGTAAAGTTTCAACGGCCGGGAATAAGAAAGTCTCCAATGAACTATCATTCAAAGTTGAAAATTCTTCGCTTCGTGCGTCTAGTGTCAATGGTTAAACAAGCTTACAAAGCGGCTGAAATCGTAGTCCTCTACCGAACTCACAAGCTACCGTTATCTTCAATAAGGGGAGAACAATCTATTGATTCCAACTCAGACTGCATACATAAGTTTGTGTGTAACTGTGTCAAACGTCATACCGGCCGAATCGATAAGTGCTTGAACTCTACGCTAAAAGGACGCTTGTCCAAATGAGTTCAAAATGTAACCGTGCAGTCTAATTCCTATGCAGTGGAATCATGCAAACTTCCCGTACAGTTTATCGCCAGACATATGTTGGCCGCAGATCATCGGATTAACCTCGAATCGACAATCAGAACTATAATACGCCACGCCAATCCGCGTTATCTGCGTTTTGCTGAGACGATCGCGAATAGCCGTATCAAGCCAACAATGTGTACAAAAACAATTGACTTAGACCCCAGTGGACCTAGTAGTTTCGCACTGTCATCCACCCAAGTTGATGTGCTTCTTTTCACCTTCACTTCAGCAGTGTTACATGTATATATGCTTCTGGTTGCTGCTGTTTGTATTGAAAAGGTAGGATGAAATGCTGACCTCTCACACGATCTGTATTCAAATGTATGAAGAGAACCAAATGTTTCATGTTTTGAAGCAAACAAAGCATGTGATGCCAGCAGCTGATGGGTAGTGAGACGAGCGTTGCTCGCTGGCTTTAAGATTATATTAGTTTATTCTTATCCGGAGAAACACAGTTGTGATCATAATTGTTGGGCATTTAAGTGCATTAGGCCGGTGGACTTGTGAAACTTAATTACGTATATCCCGCTCATTCTACTCACACATTTACAGTAGTATGTTTTTATTCTGAAGTTAATGTGTTTCGTGTTTTTGGTGGCTCTCATGCAGCCATTGTGTATTCAAGGGTCCTGAATATTTCGCTTTTACTGGCAAATGGAGCAATAACTGTTTACTACAAGGATTGTCGACAGCCCGTGGCACAATACTCAAGCAACTAACCATTTCACAAACCATAAAGTGCTTGTCGTTAGAAGTTAACTGACTCGCGCCCTCACTATCATTATACTGAAATCCTGTGGGAAGTCGTTAATTTTCAAAATGACTGCAAAATCAGAAAACTGATCACGACAAGGCTATGTGTTCATTCACTTGACAAAGTTAAGCATGACACATAGGAAGTCTGAGTAACTTCAACTGTAAAAACAAATAACCCCATGGTGTAAGCATGCGTTGACAGGTAGAGCACATGCAACTGCATGTTGGGTTTGCTTTGAAAGAACGATAACGTTAGGTGGGTGATTCGTCATAATAGTTTAGGATACACACACATGCTTTCAGTTAAACAACCGAGTTCATGCTTCTGTAGGGGTAAGAAGTGGAATGTTAAGCGGACTTTAGTATGATCGGATTAGAGCCAACCAGGAATCTCTCAACGTGATGTAATCTTAGATCGGAGGTGATATGTGTCCTGTAACGTAACGTTTGGTGAGCAATGCCGTTACAACTCGCACTCACATATACAGATGTATATAAGATGGTCATAGTGGATTATGAACAAAGTTCAAACTATAATATTCGCACAACTGGAATGTTTTATTGTCATTTATTGCGAAATATGTGCGAGTGGGTTATTTTTCAACAAGTCAGTCAACATATTTGTAACCAACAACAGACAAATTTTCTTTACGTATCACGGATTGCAGATGTTGGATAAGTCAGGCTATCGTCGTGATCTCATCAACTCTGAAACCGCGGAAGCCCAGTATGTATAAAATGATACACGATCAGTACGAACAGCATAAACGGAGCTCATCTATGGTTGGTCCCTCCTTAACTCCCACAGGAACAGTCTTATGGAGGTTCCAAATGGAATATAGCGAGCACTGGATGCGGTGTGCCTTTGACGGAAAATCTATACATTCTTTCAACGGCCATTTTTCAACTTTCCTCATTCGCCTTTCGAAAATACAAGCATTTACATTTCGTTTCTGCTATTCTAATGCACACTAAGCACGGTAATTTGAGACTAGAATTGGATATGAGAGGAACATAAGTACCGGTGAAATATTGCATGAATTTATTCTGTCGCCGATTACAAACCTGTGAATTCAGGCCATAACAGACTATTAAGTTTTTTGCATTCTTTCTGAGTCCGTTTCAGAATGTGATTCTATAACAGATCGTGTGTTCATGTATACTCCAAAAATGCAACAAGAAGCGAGTAACAGGCAAAATTCACTAATTATTATTTCGAATAACAAAACACAGACTCTTCAGCTGTTGCGGTACCGCTTCGTACTCTAATTGTCAGTTTCAGCATTGACATGGAAGACATTGGCCACCACATTGTGACCAGACAAATGACTAACTTGGTCCAACGCATACACAATAAATTCTCAAGCAGTGTGCACTTCTGTCTATTGTGAACAGTTAAAACCGATTGTTGGGAATAGTGGTGATTGTAACTCGTACATATAGTATAGGTTTTCAGTTGTTTACCAACATTTCAGCACGAATCGAGACGACTGCGCGCTCAAGCCGACCTGCTCAAAACCCTACACACTGACGCCGTCAAACTGGTCGACGGTGAGACGTTTGAAATTTAAATGCCAAACTCGGCAAACAACCGGATACCTAAGCAATCGTGATTACGAGTACAAAAGAAATCCGTCCTAGTGATCCACCTCAAGTGATCGGACTTGAGTACAACGTAAACAAATCCCGTTTGCATACATTTTTATCTTCCTTGCTTCTTTCTCTGTTTACTCCAATCCGAACCCACTCGGCTTCTACTCCGGAGTGCTTTAATCCGTGTTCATTGCCATCCTGTTTAATGCCCGTTGTTAAACGGAATAACACTTCGGTTGGTGATTGCTTAATTTAGCCACAAAAGTTTGAAAAATGGTCAGAAAGCAATATTTATTTGAAGCAATTGCAACCACACAATAAAAAAAATTGGACGGTTTTATATACACACAAACTACGGTAAATGGAGGTTTACTGGCAATGGTTTCTGTCCAAATGACTGACACTAACAGACAACATCTCATTTGATGTCAATCAATGTTTAAATCAATGACAGACCAGCAAGTTTATGGATTTAGACGTTCAAATAAATTGTTCTATCTTTGTGCCTCATTGCTGTGTTAAGTATCACAATTAATGAGAGTATGGAAAAAATTACCAGTACAGTGAGAATTCTGTTCATTGATTTTTTCACTTCACTGAAGGTTAGTAGCTCTCACAAATTTTCACAACAGATATATCTTGATAGATGGACTGTTTAAGCGATACGACCTCAATCGAACAACGTTAGCCAGTATCAGATGTTCACGCATATGGAGAAACACAACGTCTGATAGAGAACGCTTATCGCAACATAAAAAACCCGTCACAATAACAAAAAATGCAAGAGAATAGCAACCAAAGTAAAAGTGATCTTGGCTAGCCGACGTCAGAAAAAGATAAACGAATCTATACACATGAACCTAAGATCAGCAAGTGCGTGAGTGAGGGGTGGATTAACCAAATATCAGAGGCAAATTGGAAACAACAGTGTAAATTGCTCACAAGACACTTGAACTGAAAACTCTAACATACCAACAAAGTAAACGACAATGCTACATACATAAACTCTTCAATGTAACAGATTATTTGTTACATTGCCCGTTTTCGTGCGATGTCAGCTTAGTTAAAACTGACAATCAAATGACCAGTGTATGACATAGATTAGAAAAAAACAACAATACCTTGACGTATATCCCTATCGGCTTCCTGACTAGCACAGGAAGGAGGAATGACTATCTGCCGTTAGGCGTGCTATCACAAATAGAGGAGACTGAGTCTCAATGGTGGCCTTGTTTTAAGAAAGTGTATACTTTTAGTTGGAAAATTTATTAGTCATGATTGTTAAGATGAACAGATTACAAACAACAAATTTATAGGTAGAAATAAATATGAAATGAAACCGTTCAGTATGATCATCATACACAAACATTGATTCCATATAGGAACTTTACGTGTTTTTACTAGTAATACACAATACATCGTGAGAGTGCACTCTGAGCATAAACGATTTCGGAACACTTAATTATGTGCTCATTTCCAGCCTCTACAAATGTCACAAATACACATGCAATCCGGTGTTTAATAACAAACGTGTTTCGATCACAACAACACAGATAAACGTTGGAATGATTGGAAAATAAGATGTACTCACGTTCGGAGATTTCAGCTGCACCCTGAACTTCTTGCCTTTGTAACGGATGCTCATCACATTGCTCCTAAAAAGAAACAAGGGCCAAATGACGGTTAGATTTCTGTGCAAGAGGCCATTCTGATATGTGCAAGCCCTACTCGCTGAAAGCAAATTCCGCTCAACAAGCACACAGAGCATAACAGATGAAAACGCAGGGAAAAGACTATCCTAAGGGATACCGAACAGCAACTGTGTTTAAATGATGACGTGGAATAATTATACACTATACTATTTATTCTTGAGTGTTCACTGCAACCTTGCAAAAACACAGCCTGGTGGATATTTAGAGAAGAATTTCGATTCGTGTTTAATCACATGAAATTGAGAGGTCAATCAAAAGGGAAACAGAGACGTCATATTGTTCAGTCGGTACCATAACAGATTTCGCCATATTTTACAAGTTCAAATCAAAATCTGTTTGCATAGCCGAGTTTGAGACGTTATACAAAAGTGTATTAGAAAGTTGGTCATCGATGAGAATATATTTCCCCTCTAACACAGAAAACCGAAACAGTATCATGCAAACTTCTGTTAGAGCCTTCTGATTGAACATACGATTTTCAGTGGCAACCACGTGTATAGACGCAACAAAGTGAGAATTGGTCTCAAACTGACTGATACGGTTTTAAGTGCGTTACAAACAAGTGGCATGTTATGCCTGACGAATGTAGATTCTTGGGCGGGATCTTATTAACCGCACGTGAGCTGGCATTTATAACATTTCCGCGCATCGATTAAAATCAAGGATTGTTGATGGTTCTCGTTTTGCTGCTACTAAAATCGCTACACGTACAGTGATTGTGGTAGATGCTGTGAATATCAGTGGACGGGTGCGTAGAAACACAAGCCACTGTTCTTTTAAAAGAAATACTTTAGTGAATAGCCTAACAAGGTTGTCTGATCATCAGAAGCTGCCGTTGTGTGTACCCGTGCATACCGTCCCAACTCGGGGTGATTTACATATTTTTAAAATAAATGTTTAGTGCTAACACGTATGGAAAAACTCAACAGATTTTGAAATTGTCTAAAAACTTAAGGTCGGAAATGCAACCTTCTAAAACCTGTAGATCACGGGTATCAAACTAATCACTATTCGGTCGGCCAGACACCAAAATTTCTTCAAGGGACAAAGTATTGTAACAATAACACACCTAGCCGACTCTCGGTCTGGTTGACGCAATTGAGTTCAATGAAAGTTGACTTAACTCAATTGTAAGTGATTTGAGCCATAAGTGACGATAATTCAAAACTATATATCATACACGGTTGATCACTGTCCTTGTGTTCAAGTAAATGCTTCGGTCAACACCCTTCAAAGAGGAGTATTGAATTTGAGAACCACTTCCTATAGAGCTCATTAACTGTGCAGCTACTTATCAAAAGTGGCTTCGACCGCTTCTCCTTGAAACAGATTGGCCGAAAGGTCTATCTGAAAATGAGTTCACTACTGGGAAGTTCTAATCACTCAATAATTGACCGAAATTAATATAGTGGTTACGGTATCTTCTCCTAGACTAGCAAACAGACTAAACACTGCACATGAGCAAATGTATCTAAATGGTCAGATATGGTAACTTGGTTTTGATTTGTGTGACGCCAATGGCACAATAGTCAACATAGTCGTTTCACGAAAACGTGGACCGGCGTAGTAAAGATATACACTACTGATAAACGTCACAGAAAACGAAGGATAAGTTTAACAATGACGACTGAAAAGTTCACCAGATAACGAAGACTGAGGTCAAAAACAAATGATGATAACATCATAGTCAATTAGGTCGTCGGTTACTTTTCAACGGTAAAAATTACTTTCATGCAAAAAAAACAAGAGCGATGTTTGTTAGCTAACAGTTAACGTACAGCGGAACTGCTAGTTGGTCAGTATTACAAAGTGAAACAATATGACATATACAATTGACAGAACCGAAAGTTAAGCTCTCATCTGCGGAAAAGAAGTTGGTTTACATGACGCTAGACTATAAAGGCGAGGCGTTGGCTGAACTGGTGACTCCCAGAATAAATAACGCAATCGAAAGGATCTACAGTGCGACACAACTACGTATCTCGTTCAGATCCGACCCGGTAGTCCACGTACAACTCCGAGATACGTTGCCTAACTGTGCGACCTCATTTTGTGTTTACTCTTTCACATGCTCCTATGGAGCAGGTTACATTGGTCGCACAACCAGGCGCCTTTCTCAGGGGACACGTAGCACCACTCCACATGGCTGACTAAAGGCGAGGTGAAGTCCATTTCGACTGCAATTCTGACGCATCTTGTTGACTCAGGGAACCAAGTCTCACCGAGAGTAGCTGTCCAGCCCATTTACCACTTGCCCAGTAATCAATCCAGAGAAATCAAATTTTTTACTCTGACCACCGCGAAAGTGATCGGAATTTGGTTGCGCAATCCACAGTTGTGCGCTCAGAAGAAGTCTGTACAAGCCCTATGGTTACCATGGCCTCCCGTTACTGACTCGACACCCCCGGCGGTCAATTCGGTCACCTGATTGTCCTCCAATTCACAACCGTGTGACTTTAATATGTGACTAATTGCTTTCGACTTTGCTCGTTTGACAACCATGATTATATGAAATGCTATGTAATTGACCCGATGATGAATAATCGAAAACAGATTGTTCGTCAAAACACCTTTTTTTAATTCTAGTACAGTATATATTACCAATCATTGACTAAAAAGACATAATTTTCATTCATCATTGTTTACGTGGAGCGTCCAGTATTTACACAGAGCACAAGTGAGCAATGTTCAGATGGTTTGACTAGTGTTTGAACTTAAAGCAACTTACAGTCAATCAAGGATCGAGATAAGAAAGCATTATTCATGCTGGTCAAACCATGTACTAAGCACCATAATAAACTATTCGTAGTTACCGGAATGAAACCTAACTGAGCGATATCGTAAAGTGGTCAAACACGTCATCAGTTAATCGAAAGTAAAACATTGACCAGCAGCGTGGCATTTCAGGTGTCATAGACATGTGTTGTTAAGTTATCTAATCCCAGGTTAGAATGAACGGTAGTCAATGGTGACACATTGACACAACTTTGTATTCACAATCAGTTTATCATTTTTCTATGTGACAACTGTCAGTGAATATTCAGGTGAAGTCCAGAGTAGAAAAGTATATAAAGTAACATTTTCATACCTTATCTGCTGAACTATTAGTATCATGAAAATATCTTAATATTTAAAACTACGACATTCAGTTACATTCTGTAGGCATTAATGTGCAGTTGTTGAAAGATCCGTCAATGTTGGTAAAGGAGAACTAAAAAATGTCGAGCACTATTCAGTTAACTTCGGATGGGCCGGTAATTATTAACTTTTGTAGACAAGGATAGTTGTTATATTTAAAAATTCCGGATATAACTGATTAACACACCAAGGGAAATGAATTCCAGTCTTCCCAGCCCGGAACACAGTAATCCCGGCAAACGAGACGCCGATTAGAACGGAACATGAATTGTCTTGAACGTCCTGGAGAAAAAGACGAACGAGAATAAATTGTGAAACGGAAAAGTGGGTAAGATGGAATCAACGGGAATGGTGATAAATGCTCATACAGTTCCTTCTTCTAAAATATTATCAAAAAACAAAGGTGATCGACCAATAAATCAGACAATCAAATCAGTTCACCAGAGCAGAAAGAAGATATATATTGTGATATGTATCTGTATGATGTATATAATCAACATGTTTTACATTCGCAACTGATGAGGGTAAACGAAATGTTAGCATATCGTCTTCTCCTCTGATGAGAACTCAAGTTTTCAAATAAAACCAGTGCGCTGATATCCGTTGGACGGTAATCAGGACATCGACGTAGCACTGATCGGACAGAAACAAAGGTTACTCCGGAGCACATTAGAACGGATGTTGGATTAGGTTGGCGAACGGTTGAATAATAACGTGCACAACAAACTGCACAGAATAAAAATATGGGAACACTACCAAGGAGACTTCCCACACATACGAACATTCGACTCACAGCCACCGTCTCAACCCTAATTTTCATCACACAGACTGTACATCGTTAAGCAGTTATTGTTGTGTCTTGGCACTGGTAATAACGCAACATAATGACGTTTGAGCAATTCACCCTTTGCTGTGAACGGTGGATTTGCTTAAATTTGTTTAACTAATGAGCAGTGGTGACAGATTTGATGACTCGAAGAAAACACAAATGTAAAATATGTAGGCTTTGACTAAACTTGAACCAGCGACAACAATCACATACCATTATGTGACACGTGCTCTTCGAGTTAAACGAAAAGTTCAAGTCGAGTACTTGCCTACCCAACCCATCATGTCGCACATAAACCGGTGTGATTCTGAGGATAGATTGTCCTGATAGAATTACACAAGCAATCAATGGTAGAATCTACCAACGATTAAAAAATGCTGATGGTGGATTCCCATGTTAACTGCTGTGGTAATCATACCGATGTAGTTTACCCCCGAGGTGAGTCGGTGGGTTCCACTTAGGGTAGTAGAATAGATCGGCGACCAAGTCCGAATATGAGATTCATGAGTCCTCAGGTCGAATTCTTACCACAACTAAAAGAACTATACAGAGTAAGAGTATATGAATTATACCACTGGTTCGCATGTGACCAGAAATCATAAATAGGCTACGTCTAAAGTAACTCTTTCTGTGTTTGTAGACGGTCGAAATCCCGACGATCTAAAATCAATAAACATACTTCACCACACGACATTTGGAAGAAACTGGTCACGTAATTCAAGTAGAGAAGGCTTTTCGTGTGTTGTATCGCCCAATCAATAAACATACTTTACCCTTCGCTGAGGCCGTTGCGATACACCGTTACAAACCTTCACTTTGTGTACAGAAACAAATGGTAGTTAATCTATCACTACCATGGTGTTACTAGTTTGCAATCATGGGTCAATATTATTCGTTAAGTGTTGTTATTATTTGAATGTTTTAGTTGTACCGTTTACTAAAGTTCATTTCCTTCTCTTATCTTAAGCTTTATGCTGGACTGCCTATTAGTTTCCGTTTATTTCCGTGTGTCTTACTGTAGGACCGATGCTGTCTGCACCGTTAATTTCTTACTCGACCAGGTTGAAATTTGAATTTTGTTCGTTTCTTTGTAGCTAATGTTGGCCCATTCGAATATGACTGGTACTGTGTGCTTTTTCTATCACAGCTGTTGACTCATTCCTATTTTACACTTATTTAAATTGTTGTATGTTTATTGATCTTAGTCCGTGTATCGTAACCGAAGAGATCGGTCGAAATGTCTCTGCAGAGTACATCTTACGTAATTCTACTCGCGTGTTCTAGATCTGAAAGCAGTCTGGGACTATTATGTGAACAATTCATTTTAGATCTTAGCTACACAATCAGTCTGTTGAACGACTGTAGACTAACGGTTAAATAAATTGCCATCAAGGTGTTAATCTAACTCGATAGAAAAAGCACCCAACCAATGAGGAAATCACTAGGCTGCCGGCATTATCTTCAATGAGTCAGAGTGATAGAGGTTAGCCTATCGCCAGTATAACATTTTGGAGAAGTTTTGTCGAAGATACTCATTACTAGTAATAGGCAGTATCGTGAGAACGAACATCAATGGAATGGGGTTAATGGGAACAAGAAATACAGTCGATATATGACTGATATACATTAAGTCCTAAATATATGAATACGTCTTTACACATGTATAAACAAGTCCAACCTACCACGACAAATGATGATTTAGCAGTTAGTGGAAAACTGTAGTAAATACTTGAAAATGTGAGCCAATGGGAAATTTACTCGACATTTAAATATGTGTGAATTTTCCCACAGAAACCACGAGGATTTCCAGTAAGGCATGAATATTTGAAATATCTCCGAAGTGAACCGAGATTGTTTTTGAGGAGTACGGTCACATTTCATAAAAATGCTTTTTGGGGGAAGGGACATTTATACAATACTGTTCGTTTTGGCTAAATAAACCGCTTTTATCGTTGGTAATCTCGGAAGAAACTTAAGCATCCATTGACTAAGGCGCACATTCTGGTTCTCAAACCAGAAGAAGGCAGTTTGCGAATTGTTCACATATTGATTTGTTGTCAACACTCACTGACTTGAAACGAGTAAACTTGATATAACAGCAATCAGTCAAAAAAAACAAGCAAAATAGTTCGAACCATTCCCGCCTCAATAGGATAATCTAACTGGGACAGAAAGACAGACTGTGTCAGAGATTTCTTGACGTAGAATATACCAATTGTAATAAACATTACGATTACGCAATATACACTTCAAAAGATTTCGTCGGGCTAGTTAAATATCTTATTTCTAGAATGCACTTGGCAATTTGCGAGACTGTGGGTTTCGTTATTACTTCAGTTAGCAGTTCTAAATTTGACTGTTGATGAGCAACTGCAGGATTTGATGGCATGAACTGAACGCCACTCATGTCTGACTATGGTTTGTCATATCTTTTGTCATATCTTTGTTGACGGTGTGTTTCATCTTACACGGTCTAAAAATATTAGCGTTTCTAATCAAAGAATACACCTCAGCATTTAGGTATGATAGTGATCCCCATAGGGACAGTAAGCAAAAAGAAACACACATATACAAGATATTTTCGCGGCGAAACAAATTACTATGTATTAGACATGTCTATTGAAGAGACAAGCCCTTCGAAGCGATGCAGGAAGCACTTTAGGATTCGATTAATTACATTCCTCTGAAAACGGTTGTCATGTTAAATGAAACCAGGGTTGAGTGACCCGTTTAATCCAAGGACGCATCACTAAAACAAAAATGTTACCATAAGTTGCTTTCGTATGTCGCGCAATGACAGCTTATAATATGATATACACCTGACTACTGAAATAAGGGCGAAGCTCACTGTTTTGCCTGTGAACTGAATCAACTCGATGCACACTGAATAACTGCTGAGAAAAGTGAACCACAATTATGAGTAAACAAAGGATAGTATGGATTTCGTTTCTGGGTCTGCGCGCCTGAAACAATTACACTGAGTGACTTGATTGGATTACTAACTAGAGGACAATCCTGATGAGTAGTAGGGGATTTTTGATCTTCATATAGATTGAACATCATCCACAATTGATCGCAGCTGTCGAATTCCCATAGACTTTCCAGTCGGCCCCTTTTAAAAAGAAGCATTAGACTCGAGTTTCGCTCTTATTAGAGCTCGTCAGTAGTGCATATCATCGACAGTGCCGGGACTTGAACCACGGACATGCTGTTCGTGAGGCAACCGTATCGACGGGTCATCGATTGGAGTTAACAGACAGTAACTGTGTCTCCTCTCGAGGCGATCGGACAACCTGACCATTACTCACAAGCGAAAGTGGATGAGCGTTCTCATATGATAATTCGGTCGTGCCTAACGTGAGGTCAATAGCGCAGTGGTAAACACGGTTGCCTCATGAACAGCGTGGCCGTGGTTCAAGTCCCGGCGGTGGCGATGATATGCACTGCTGACGAGCTCTAATGAGAGCGAAACTCGAGTCTAGTGCTTCTTTTCAAAAGGGACCGACTGGAAAGTCTATGGGAATGCGACGGCTGTGATCAATTGTGGATGATGTTCAATCTATACAGGACCATCCATCGGAAAAGAAAAAACGAACCACATGATCAACTTTTTGGCAATTTCCAAAAAGCTGTTATTGACTAGATGGTATTTCACAAAGTACAATCTACCTTCTCAGATTGACCTTCATAGCTGAGCCTAGGTAAAGCAGTGCTCACGATCTTATAATTCTGGTCGAAGGATCCCTAGTTGAAACCATGATTATTTAGCACTTGTCTAGACCATCACAGTTAGATGGTACTGAAAACAGTGTGTAACTATACTTCTGCGTAACTGGCAAATACTGGATGGTGTAATGCCGATTATGGTCTTCTTATATATTGAAAGGTAACAATAGTTTTGTCTGTGTGTTCATTCGTCATCATACGATGAATCGCTCTTTGATAGCACACCTTGTTCTATAGAGTCTACAGTACCTTAGCACACTAATAGTGAACTTGTTGGGGACCTTGAATTAAGCATCACCGTATGACTATGTTAGACGGTATCAACGAAGTATTGTTGTCTTGTCTACCATATAATCGAAGTCCTAAAGACAAAGTAATCTCTTTTCCAAAAATGAATTCACTCGCTGAGAAATTCTTTTCTAGGAGGGTGTCTGTTGCTGGGTTACGTATGTCAGTACCTAATGCAAAGTCGGTGATGCAATCGTTAACATGGTTTCCATGTGAGAATGCAGAATGGAGTTCAAATTCTGGTGCTGGCATGAGAATACATTGTTAACGAATTTTATCGAGAGGAAAACGTGGGTCTAGTGCTTACTGTCAGAAAGGAATTACTGAGAATTCTATCAGAATGCGGAGATTTCAAGTAAGTGATTAATGTTACACAATACTTGTAGACATGAACTACTTTTTACCAAAGCTTGGTTTACAGATCTGCGCGTCTGGTTTTTTTTAAAATCCGGAATATTCATAAGTTTTTGCGAATATGATCATTTTTATTTGTTTAATAAGGTTGTCGCAAAGTCAAAGAAAACTAATTGTGACACTTTTTGTGAACTCCGGGATTCTGAGATACGTACACGTGATTGAAAAGCCAGTTTCTTGATACATCTGTACTAGCCCTTGTTTTATCCCAGTTTTTCTGTTAACCTGTTGTTAGTGACTAGTTTAGTAATATTTAGTTTATGGAACCAAAACTTTAAGAATTTATAGACAAACAAAGCCTCGTTAATAATGTAAGTATTATGGATCAGAAACTATTTTGCATTCCCTGTCTAGATTAAAAACAATGGATAGAATCATTTTATGCTTGATGCTTGGAATGAAACGACCCCTCACTTCGCGTCACACTCACACACAAAAACGTGGTGCATATTTTTGCATACACAAGGTGCATCGACAGAACAGGAAAAGAAGCGTTACCATAACATACGAGACAAGTGCCCACAGCAAATCGCTTCCGCTACGTCGTTGTTCCTGTGATGATCGACGGATAGAAAAAGACGCGAACGGTATGCGCGAAGAGAATGTTTGTGTAATAAATACTTGTGTGTACCTTTGAGGAATTTACAACCATGCACCGTTTTGTCAATAGGCGAACGTAAGAAACTCTTTCCGAAAATTAGCTGATCAGCAGTAGCCACAAAACAGAACGAAACACATCAGATTATAGTGTGCACAGTTTTGAATAAACCACGAGGTATCAACCTGACAGTAATTACACTTCAGAGCAGTTCCAAAAGTGAAATTCCTGAGCTTCCGCTGGAGTCGAACCAGCGACAGAAACAACGTGCCCGCAAACTGCAAACACCTTGCCAGCTGAAGTATAAAGCTACGTGTGGAACTCAGAAACTTCACCCTTGGACTCAGGTACACACATAACACACAGTCTCCTGTGGAATCCACCGAAAAATCCATGGATTGATTGCTCAAGCAGGACGTCTCAAACACTCCGCTTGTTAGATTTCGTCCCTAATGCACATTTTTGCTACGGCTCGGATTAGAATTTTGGCCACGCTTTCATGAGGCAACAGTGTTTACCACTGCACCGTTCGTCTCAGCGTGCAGAAACGAAAGTTAAATACAGAACTTTCTCGAAAGGATTTGAGTGGAAACATCATGTGAATGAAAAAGACCACAACCGATTGGGCGGCATCAATTTCAATTCAATATACGCTGAAAGAATAACTGATTAATAGGGGAATTCATTGTGTTAATTTACTTACACATAATGGGATATCGACAATTCCTCATCCGTCGCCAATTTCAACTACACTATCTAAAAGAATATTCTACAAACAATGTTTAGCAATGTGAAGGACCAAATTGGCAAATATATGTGTCAGTTCGCATCCTCCTGATCATCGGCCTTGAGTATGACCAGAAGGTACAGTGGTTCCTAAATTATAGAGAGTTGCATAGACCAAAACTACTGTCATTGAAGTGTTGGCTATTACATCGAAACGTTTCAATAGTTTCGGTCGCTTAAGGCTATTTATCTGGGATTAAACTAAGCACAAGTCAACGAGCCCATAAAATTAATAACTGTACGACAGTATGCGACACGATAAGCATTTTTAAGGGAGAATTTTAAGTCTGTTCAAAGATGACAGTTTACTGGAGGTCCAGGAAAGAGTCACATGTGAAACCTTCTGTTTATCGAATATGAACAAATATGCACATGTTATTAACCTTGGAGTGACGCAATGGTTACTAAGACGTCACTAGAGGTAATTTGTTTGGGCCAGGATTGAATCATATGCTACTGTATATGTTTGAAGTATTTGGTTATATACAGACTCATCATGAGTAGCTAGGCAGCAGGATACCATGTCATAATCAGTCGAAATCTTAGTTAATGCATACGCTTGTCCAGTGGTCAAACACTACTGACACACGTGTACTTAAAGTAGGCAAGCACCGTGCCGTTTATCGATCCGCGTGCACATCTTACATTCGACGTAAACAAGAGGGAAAGAAACCGGGAAATATGATTAAGGAATTGTGTACTAAAACTGGCCAGGTTGATTAACAAAAACAGGAAAACTGGGGAAAGGTTGTCTATCGCTTGAAAGTAAAAAATGATAGATCCCTAGAAAAGCAAATCAACGATGTAGACGCACAGGATATTTCGTGAAATACGAAGATTGGTGGCTTTGATGATTTGCTGACTCACGACGCAGATATTTGTAAATATGCAATAAATAACGTTGATGATCCCCTTAAACATTACAAACATTTATTTGTGGCAGTGAATCTGGCGTTAGTAAATTAACATACGCTAGTGCAGTGCATACAGTGATCTAAAAAAAAAAACCATTTCTGTCCGATCGTCTCAGCTTATTATTTATGGACAAGAATTGTCTAATCCAGATCACTTCGGCCAACTCCAGCAGGTGGACTCTTTGGTGCGGTTTCATTGGAAATTGGTCAAAAGACTTGTATTCATTCTCTATCACAAACAATTCTGTACAAACTCTTTTTGAGTCTCTATGCTTAACGGACTACAAGTTTGTGTCCAATTCACATCACATTCGAAGTGTTAGTTAATTCATAAATGCGCCTGTCTGACCGCAAAGAAGATGTGAAGGAATGAGCACATCAACGTTTTGTGATCCGAAATTTCGAGGAACAAAACTGAATCGTTCGAAATGTGTTCACATAGCAAGCGAACGTATGCTGGTGTTTAAGCTACTGAAACAAAGGAAGTGTAGGTATTCTGTCAACATTTCCAAAACAAACTGTGTGCTACGACAGGAAGCAGAAAAATGTCGCTAGAACAAAAGCAACAGTATGCTGCAGAAGATTGTGATATTTGAGCAGATAATCATCCCATAGTTAGCTAAGTTAGGTATAAGTCTTGGCAATTAAAGATGTAAGAGTGAAATTGTACAGGCACACATCGATACTCAAAAACATTTTAATTTGATGGCTCATCGTGGGATTGGCGAGTACCAAACGGTCGGAGTAAATATTTACTGGTTGAAGATGACATATCAGTTTATTGGAAAGATGACTAAACAAGTCCCAAAGTAATAGCTTTTAAGCATTAGAAAAAACGGCTACACTCTACGATATAACTGAGACTGATCATTAGTTCATACACAATTTCGCAACATTAAGTCTAACATTAGTGTCTACTTTTAGAACCGAACTAACTAACGGCATTGCACGTTGTCAAGGAGAAGCAATTCTGGAATAAGTTTGCTCAAACAAGTCAAAACGTGATATAAGCAATTCCTCAAGCGATGCACCTCGACGACTGAATACCACTAAAAGAACGCAACTGTTAACTATATTTAGAAGAAAAACTCGGAGGCTACTGATTAACTACTTACAAAACAATTGGTTTCTCAGCCATGTAGAAAAACAGGTTTGCGTATTGTGTTTCAACAAAAACCGTTCAAAAGACACAACACTACTACTAGTGATAAGATTGCAGGTGACTGAGGATGTCAAACTTCTTTATTTATAAATCAAAACAGCGTCGTTTACAGTGAACCAAGTCTCGTGTCTAGTGGATATTCCAGTGTGAATCTGTTATGTATGGAGAAATGGTGTTCGAAAGCGTGGATATGATATAGGCATGCTTTTCATGAAAAAAGGGTTTATTTGGAAAGAATTTCAGTGATAATTGATCGGCATTGGTTTGGAGGAACACACATGGCTGAAGACATTAATTGTTGCGAACAAAATTTCACTTCCTTTATCAACCCACAGAATAGGGTTTCAATGCCATTAACATTGACTAGTCTGTAGTTTGTGTTATCTCAAGCGAAATCCACTCAAACGCACTTGCCAAGCGAATGCACAAAATGGCCATGAGGCGCAGTTCTACAGTTGAAATGAACGATATCTATCAAAAACACATGCCGCAACAGAAGGCGACGTCGTTCACTGAATTTGGTTTTGCGCTCGTTTGTGTACACGCAAACCTAGATAGAAGTACGAACATGATTTTCAGGGACAAACAAGAAGCGATCAACAACCACATCACACAGACACTAGTCCACCTCGTGGTATTCTCCATCATATGACTGATTATCCATGCCGATTACAAGGCTGACGACTATTTCACTGTTGGTCAATCGACCTCGTGAGAACACTTTTAATCCCAAAGATTGCGACAGACAACAGCACACGCATTACTTGAGTGCATATATGAATTATCTCAATCTACAGATGATGAAATTTAGCCCTGACTGACTTATGGTTATGAGTCTCTAAGTTGGATGAATACAGCGACAGAAGTTGAATACCAGACACTGTCTCAAATAATAACAAACTGGCGAACTGAAGTCATTTCCCTGTATTATTTTTGATAATGTTCGGGACATTACCGAAATGGCTAAGCTGTTTACTGTCAAGTATGGGAAGCGAACTCGCTTCACTCCGTCGATCATTCACAGACCAGTTTTGAAGTGTATGCATACCACAAATGTGTAGACAAAAAGCACACCAGCGGACCAAGAACTTCAACGGATGATGTTGCTGCTTCAGGGATCGCTCAGACAATTCTCGGAAGTTCTCGAAAGTTTGACAGGCAAACGAAAGCTCATATTTGTATGTAATGTTTCCAAGATGCAGAAACTGTTGGCGGATTGATATTTATACAGACTGAACAACACCCATAATTGATCGCAGCTGTCACATTCCCATAAAAATTCCAGTTGGTCCCTTTCGAAAAGAAGCACTAGACCCAAGTTTCGCTCTCATTAGAGCTCGTCATTTGTGTATATCCTCGCCACTGCCGGGACTAGAACCTTTTCTAGGGCTAGTTGGTTGGCTACACTGATGATTCAATCAGTGAGACTAACGAGCTGATGGAATCATCATAACATTAATTGGCACTTCGTTTTACTGACACACAGCTGGAAAGTGAGAGTCGTTTTATTCTGTTACAACTGATCGGGATGCTTCTAAGCGTATTTCCACATTTCTTTTGTTTACTAGAGCATTTTTACTTTAAATTAATCACAGTTTATCATCCAGGTAACTCACTTCACTGAAGATAGAAACATCGACAACGTGGAAAACAAAATTAGTCGGTTTCGTGAACATCATCGGACTCCGGAGAGGCTTCTCATACTTAAATTGGACAAATGAAACGGTTTGCTTATAATAAATATGTGGAATAAGACATGCTTCTTGGTTGAAGGTTATGCACAAACTGTCATCTAAATTAGTGCATTCAGGGTGACATGCACTTCAAGCAGAAAGCTTAAGCCATCTTTAATGTGGATTCTAAGGTTTCTTTAACTGCGTATTACGTGTTTTGTTTGGACTATTTTTGGTTTCTTGGTTTCGTTTTGGCCAAATCCCACTGTCTGCAGACTGAGGACAATTCATGTCGCCATTTAAGTGACGCAAGTGCTCTCGCCTATCGCAAGTTGTGATTAAAAGCGTTCTCAAGAACTCGATTGACCAACAATAGATCGGTATGAACAAGTAGTTGTGAGAAAGTAAAACCACAAAACGCAGTATCGAGACTGCAATACCATCATCTCTAATCAGATGCATGTATCCCGATGTGCGTGCGCACAGATGGGTGCAAAATCAAACATACTGAACGACGTCGTTTTCTTTCGTGTGATAGATTTTCAAATGGCTAATTTCCACGTGACCGTATGGAATGACAAAACATTAATGTAGTTTGATGAAATTTCGGAATGCTTTGAGTACTGATGTATCGACAACGAAATGAACGCCTCAGATTTACTTGGGATACAAACGATAGCAAAAATGGAACCGTTTTTTTCTATAAGGTTAACTGAACAGTTTTGGAAGTTCACGTTTCAGAAGAACGGTGCTTTAACGTTTATCTCTAAATGAACCAAAATGTAAATGTATGAAAATGGTTTTAGTTTTATTTAGATCACTGTTTAGCTATGATTTGTGCAATAATGTGCTCAGTTTCAGTTGAACTGGATTTTCTACTATATTCCACTGGAATAGTGCAGTATGATTGTACGGAATTTGTCAGGTAAATGCTTAAACAGTTTGTAGAATGAATGTGGATGCCCAACTGACTGATTCAAGTTTCAACATTGTAAACTGAAAGGAATGTTCACGCCTAGAGTAAACCTCAGGTTGTTTAAAATAAGAACCATCCAGCATGACAACTTTACATCCAGTCATAACAGTGTTTATAGAATATGCATGGCAAATACAGCTCATCTTCGAGTGTTAGGGCGTGGTCTGTGTGCATGAATGAAGTGGAACACGTTTCTGGACGTATAGGGAATATTCAAAATGTATTGTTTACTAACCCATTTAAAATTCACACCGGTGAGTCATCCAGAAAATAAAGGAAGTCACAAATGGTCCGTTGTATTGTAATGGATCCAAAATGGACAGACAAATAATACGGATTTTTCTGCTTCTGCTAAATGTGTCAGAGCGTGCCGGAAATAAAAGTAGGAACCCCAGAAACGACGCCCGATGCAGTAACCTGGGCAACTTGTTGTACAGTAAACCGGCCGTCACTCAGAAACAACAACAAAACCTTCAATTAAGGGTGAACTCAGTGGTCATGGTCATTCACTCAACGTGCGGATTGGGCGTAGTCCTTGAGTGGCAAACAGTTCAGTAACGCATTGTCGAGATAGTCAAGATTCTCAGACACTTCGACCATTAGTCTCAAATGGGTGCAGTTGAAAGTTGAATCGTGATAAGTTGGTTACTCGCATTTTGAGGTCAACTGAGTCAGTTGATCAACACTAGAATATCATAGCTATAGTTCGTGCACTAAATTGCATCTTAAGTAAACGAATACAGGGCTCTTTGTATATCCTGCGTAATTGCACACGCAATTACAAACCATAAATAATACAAAGTAGAATCACTTTTTTTAACAACCATAACAGAATCACATCGGTGTGATAATCGAAAACTGTTTCAGAAATAAACGAGTACTTCGAGTCAAAGTGAACTATTGCATCTAAAATGCAATACGGTTTTCATTCTTCACGAACACTTCTACCTATCTTCCCTTGTAAGTTGTTTACCATGGAGGACAGAAAAGCGACTGTGAACTTCATTTCAGACTACTTGCATAACATTCCGAAGTAACAATTTTGATGTGTAAATGATTCTGTTTTCGACTATCCAACAAGTCACAAATATATCTAACTGGGTTCAGATCCAGACTGTGCGCATTCCAGATAACCTGGTTGAGGCTCTGAGGATAAACGACTATCTTAGGAGAACACTTAAGGTCCAGTGAGTACATTGCGGAAAGATACCAGAAACGATGCAAAAGTATGAATGCACAAGATTGCGCGAATGTTTTCTCTTTCAAAGAACCTAGTTCACATTTACCGTTGAAAGTGAAGCGCTAAATGATTAGCCATTGGTATATTCGACAGTCGCCAGAAGGCGATAATGGACTGGTTTAGGTTAAGTGATGCCAGCTCTACAGACAACCCGAAATGCTTTGATGAGGTCCATATGGTGAATGATGTTAGCAATATGTGGAATAATAACGGTATTAATTGATTTACAACAACCGATTCCGATCCAAACAGAGTGTTGTTCCTTGATCCTTTTTTACAAGCACCTAGTCGTACGATCAACATATTCAACAGTGGCATTAAAATGAGCATATGAACACTGATTTGTCTTGGACTGATAGTTTGTCATCCAGGATCAATCTTATTATTGGCCTTGTTGTGAACCAGCTTCTTAAGGATGAGGCTAGGAAAGTACGTTCAAATGATTGGTAGATGTAGCAATTAAATTGATTTGCAACTATATCCACTTTAATACACTTTCTTGTCAGCTATGAGCATGACATTATGCGGAACTTTTGTCAATATATTTGAGGGACAACCGTTTTCCTCAGTAGGTTTTGAACCGCTTTATGCCTCATTCAAATTAACCCATTTTCCCTCTAGTTGTCAAGTATTGGATTACACTTCGTTTTTTTTATTTAATGGGGACAAAATTGTTAAAGTTTGTGTATTGACTTGTTCATGTGAGTTTACGATATACATAACTGGAACGTTTTACGACTGATGACGGTAAAAGAAATATCAACATATCGTAACGTATATCTTTTTTTCTAACCTGACGAAAATTCCAACATGTGTTCTCACAAAAAGTTTATCCAGTTCTTTCAATTTTTGTGACCACGAATCAATCCTAACTATTGGAACCGCACAACCATCGGATCCTGATCATGTGACGTAACACCCAGACAACGTTTGGTCCACATCTAACCGACTATGTAGAGTTCAGCAGTCGCATTTATTGCCATAGTCATTTTTCGGTTTTTGCGGCTGATATCACAAAGCATCATGAAGCCTACGTAACTGTATTGTTTTGGGAAAGAAATTCCGAAAACCGTAGTCTGTCACAACGTTACTTCTGATTTGATGGAAATTTTCCGACAATTGGTACTTTCTCAATCGTTGCTAACAGTGCATTCACCCACCCGAGCCAATAAAAACGTTCTTTTTCAACACTAACTAGTAGTTGCTTCCATCCAGTTGACTGATACACATGTGGCTCTGCTCACAGTAGTCGCTGAGTTTTTGTGATAAGCAGTCAGCCACTGAATTCCCCCGAGTCTTCGGTCGACCGAAAGTAAAAATTTTTAAGACGTTACAAATAGTCGCTCCAAATCAACCAACGGGCAAGTCTCCTAGTGTCATTTGTACTCAACATCCATTCCAGGGCTACTTACAATCCTCCCTTGAGCATAAGCTGAGCAAAATCTCCATCGACCACTTCTTTTTGCACACCGTACGTATTAGAAGCAGTAGGATATTTATGCATCACATCATCCTACGATCGGTGAATTGCATCTCACTAGGAGCTAAAACATTATCCCTACAGAATTCTGTAAGTTATGTTCATCGAAGCATGTTTCAGCGTATGGCTGAGTTCCCTGGAAGTCAAAACTAATTCCGATTGACGAGTTAACAGGAGGATAGTTCACAGCAGCAGCGTAGAGTGAGAGAAACTTCATTAAAAAACCGGTGAATACAATCCGTTTTGATGCCGGGTAGTCTACCTTGAATCTATGCATCTATATCGGTTGACAAGTTCGGGTTATCACACTGAATTGACTAGTGAAACAGAACTTATGTTTCACGCCATATGTATTCAGTAACTGCAATGCGTACAAGCAAACTGAGCATCCAATTACAACACTGAATAAATGCGAAAACTGTAATATCCGGTTAATTAGGAGACAGACAGCCCGATTCATCAGCAAACTTTGTGTCTGACAAAAAAAATCTATCTAATTTGTGAAGGCTGCGATCAGTTGGGAGTGCATATAAACTTGGATCAGTCAGTCTTTCAACAAGGTATCTTCCTAAAGCCTCACGTTAAAGTGTATTATTTTGATTAGGGGAATATTCTCCACTTCCCACAGGTGTATTAGTAGCTTTGTATTTGATCGTTCTGTCGCCTTCTGACTGGCCATTGTCTTACGACCAGTCGTATTCAAGTACCACATTGTTTGTGAGCCCTTTGATGACCTTGCTCATACAATACACGTGATCAGCTGTGTTTGTCCACTCTCTTTTGCAGTCCACAGGGCGAAAGACTGTAGACGTAATGAATGTGAACAGTGAATGGAATTATTTTTGTCGTCCTTGCAAGGCGTGACAAATGCAAATCATTGTACGAGTGTAAATGTCAGTGGAGATGAAGTAAAAATAAAGAATTAGTATGCACAGAAAATACAATTGTAGAGAGAAACATGTAAGTGAAGGCACTCAATACCCTCAAGTTTTCGAAGTCTTGAGGCATGTTAACACTGAGGCTATATTCAGTATAAATTACGAATGAATTATTTCTTCGCACGGCATTGTAAACAGTGCCAAGCATGTCTCCTCAGTTTTGTTTAAACTTAACTCAGTCAGGGGAATTCAGCAATCAATGTCATTTCATCAAGAGGATGCAGACCGCTGTTTAGAAACTCCAGACGAACATCACGAAAAGACGGACCAAACAACGGATTTTCTAAAGTGCTGTTATCAGCTGATTGCAAACCAAAACATTTGTATAAACACGGATCATAAAATTCGGGAAATCATGGCGTCATCTCCGACTAATTCAACCCTAGATATGATCTTTCAAAAGAGGTGTTGCTGTTAGCGGCAACATCAGATTAAGCATTCGTAACATGACCGACTCCGTATATTTCATTTTGAGTAAACTAAATACCGACCATGGCAAAGATATGCACTATCGACCAGCTCCAGTGGGAACGAAGCCCTGATATAGTGCTCCGTTTCAAAATGAGCTAGCTGAAATGTACAAGAGAATTCAAAAACTGTAACCAATTATTAGTGATATTCAACCTATATCAACCCAGACCCCTTGCCACTCATCTGTAACTCATACTAACTTTTTTGTCCATATGATTCCCAAAACATCTTCTACTCGATTCTCCAGAGGTTCATATTTTAGTTAGAGTATCACCATAAAGCGTCTCTCGTTAACTTTCTATCAGCCATTCTGTAACCGGGTTGAACAAACCGCGTCTATAAATGGTACGAACAAACCCGAAGAGAAATGCAACCTACAGCACTAAAACTAAACCATTATAATCCAGTTTTAAAAAACATTTAACCGGAGACTATTAATATTAGCTGTACGTTAATCAGATGACATTTACGATGCGCATGCACTTCAAACAGATTGAACCATTTTGCAAGAATGGACTTTGACACTGATAGACTTTTTGGGCAAAGTTTTGAATTAAAATATACGCAATACACGAAAACACATGTTTCTGAGGCACATCAAAAGGGGCTGGAGCAAAGGGTGAATCAAAGGGCGTTTGTGATTAATCCCCGCCCTTCGCGGTAAATGATACCAAAGAGAGAAAGTGCAGATGAATCTGACATAGCTAGGAATGTTGTCATAACAACAAACAAACAAGGTGGACAGTTAAGGTAGATTCTGTTAAGTAACGAGTCATGGGAGTTTTCCTCTTTTCACAGTGCGCGTATCAACGCAGACCAGCGTGAAAAGATTGAGACTAATTTTTTTTTAAATAAGCATTCACGAAACTTTCCACTTCAAAGAATCGTGGCGCTTTTGCGAGATACACAAAATAGATGATTGGTCAGTTAAGCTGAAGTTATCATGAACGGAAAATCGTAAAGAACAGAAATACTAAAATTCCAGTCCCAGCCTGAAATAACTGGTCAGTGGTTAGCACAACATTCGCATCAAAATGGTAGTGAAGTCGACTAGGGTAAACAACTATTTTAAGGTGGCAGTCAGTCACCTTGATTGATACTATCAATTTATCACCGAGTATCACTGGAACTTAACAAAAAGTGTCGCAAATATTTCAGTATCAGAAATATGTCAGATATGAATACCCTAATTTGGGGAAAATTTGAAACTGGAAACTACATCACCGACACTGGAAAAGTCTGCTCGAAATAAGATGCTGTTATAACGGTGAAGTGAACGACATCCGTTCTTCAAAAACAAGCATGCGAATGATATCCGCAAATCCACTATGATTAACACGAGTATGATTGATGTAAATATGCGGTTTTACATATTACGCAGAGGCTTCTTTATAATTTTGTAAAGAATTGGCTTTCGTACCCGATCCAACACAATGCAGATACCTACTTCAGTAGCCAGCTGTGTTACGACGGCTATGAGCTAGCCAAATGACTGCTTAAATGAAGAGAAAAACATACAAGACAACTGACTTGCTGTTCAAGCTGTTTGAGATGTTATAGTTATACAGCCATTGCTAAATTGATTACATCATTGATATCACATCAAATTTAGTTAACTTGGCAAGCTTGTCGACCATTGCTGGCGGAACATATTCGTTCAAATGGAAGAATACAATACAATATACACAATACTTAATACTTTCTCACTTTGCGTAATAGAAACGGCCGTCTGAACTTAACCGTTTGTCTATACAATGTAGATATCTCAAAAGCCTCATTATGCTGAATCGAGAATTTACCTCTCCAGGTGTGAAAAACGTATTACTTGCATGTTTCACAAGTTGCTGACGCTTGCTCTGTATCACCATCTACCGAAACTGTGACACTAGAACTACAAACAACATTCGAATGGCACCAGGATATGTGTAACCTGGAATACTCTGTTTATTACGGCGTCATTATTGAAAAGTAATGCATACATTCTTCAAACAAGGTAGCTATCCGAGGTGGGTTAAAGTTATTTACAATCTCTAATTTCAGGGATAGCAAGATGCACTTGTTTCATGATCACTTAACCAAATTTTACCTTAATATCACTTCATTATAATCCTTACCCCAAAATACTTATCACGTTTACAACAAACACCTTTTTGTTACGTTTTTTTACCCCAAATACTATTTTATTACAATCCACTATAGTCAAGCAACGCACCTTCTTTTAACATGTAGAAATTTCAACTAATTCACTGGTGCTACACCATATACTACGATAAATGAGGTTGTCACTAGTTGTCGCGGTGGAATGACTACAGAACTGATTACCTTTCGCAAAGCCGTTTGTGGTAATCTCTGTTCCGGGTTCTCATAGGAATGCATTTCGTTGTTTAATGATGTATAGATGTATAGCACCATTCAAGCTTGAAATTATGAACAAAATTTCCTGTTGAACCCGCCACTCGCGAGACAACACAAAGAATACTGTTCCTAGAAAAAACGCATCGTATGACAACAACATGACAGACCTGCAAATACGCCCCATGGAAGGATAAGGACCGAATGTGTGACAGATAATTCCGCAACAATAAACTGTAAAGTACTAGCTTTTAATATCCGCGACATACCGCTGAATTTTTTAAAGCCGTTTGTTCATCTTCAAAGTAAAAAACGTTGCGTAGGTCACCGTGACATTGATAAATAGATAGAGAATAACACAACGTTACCAGGAAGTTGTAATACTGTACGTTTCAACCACCTCGGGTGGCCTTCCTCAGCAGTGTTGTCACCCTGACATAATTACAACTCCCGCAGTCAAATGACATGAAATGCGTCACTAACTCTAGCTATATCAATCATACCCTGAGAGCAGCCGTCGTCTGGGTCAATTAGGACAGAATGGTGTGCCCACTCTAGTAGATCGATAACGCGGGATGGGTGTGCAACCATGCCTGCATCAGGTAGGCAGTCAGTCAAACATAATTGGGTCTGTACAACAGGAAGTGTGTCGCTTAGTGAATTCGGAAAGAACGAGAATTTTGCCTTCATTCAAACGAATTTGAACGTATAAAAGACTGTAAGCCCATCTTAACAATAAAACACCAGTAAAAGAGAATGGCACAGCAAGTTTTATTTAATCGAAAGAGACACTACTTTTACTAATTGATATCTAGTAAAATGAGTTGTTTACCAAGAAAAGCATGCCTGTGCTAGTCGTTTCGATAAAACCCGGTCACAACACGTCGAAAACTGCCCCGGCTTGAAATTGTACAATCACAAACAAAATGAGCACACCTTGAAGCTGGTGGGGTTTTGTGTCTCGTGGACATCTCAGTGGGAATTTGTGTTGTAAAACGACAAACAACATTTTTACCTGGACCATCCTGCTCTACAGAATTGATAATTGCATGATCATGAAATTGAGGTGAAGTGCTTCGGTAGGAAACCCAATCGTAGACGACCGACAATGGTTTTGGAGGCACTCACAGTTATATACGAGATTAAACGTATTACTGAGTAGCTAACAACACTGGTCAGCACAATGAGGAAGTTTGTATTGTCAGTTATCGTGCCATCTGCGTCAACTGATCAGTGCCAAACAGGCCAATATTCCCATGGAAGTATCCAGAATATAAAAAAATTGTTTTCTGCACTTCGGATGACAGACACTGGATAGATGGGAGTACGTTAGTGACCCACTCTAAAATGAAAATCTCGAAAACCCAACAGTATGCAAAGATACCAAGATATGCGGCTATATGGATCGGTTTAGGGCACCCAGGGAGAACAACAGTGTAACTCAAATCCAATTAAGTTTTATCTATTTTCAAGAGCATGCAACAGCGTTGTGTTGTTTTCTTCAGGGAGAATGGAAGGTTTGTTGTCTGTTTCTGAACAAAAGCATTTCTTATGGGCTTATTATTTTTGTAGTTGTATTCCTTATTTCACCTAATGGATGTTCAAGCATGAAGACCTTTATCCAGTTATGCTAACATGGCATAAATTGAATACTGGTGTTTCGGCTGAAAAATAGCTTATATAAGCCTAAAGGGAACGTAAATGTTGAGACAAAATTGGATGACCCTATAATTTGGTCGTAGGATGTAGTAACAGATCAATCACGTGATGCTTAGAAACGCTTCCGTGATTACTAGCGCACTACACACCAGGTTCATAAACGAACTATAGAAAATCAGAGGACTCAAACCAAGCTATCAGCCCGTGATGTAAATGGTATTTACATCTATGACCACAGGATCGACGATCAATAAAATCTTCGCTGAATTATTTTGGACGTTAACACTGAGAAAACGACGACAGATGGTCCCTTCCTGTCCCCTGTTACCTAGATCAAGCTGCACTCTTTCGCACTCAACCTTTTGTAGACAGTTGCAACGAGCATATAAACAAGAGCGTTAGCCTCATCAGCTTTGACTGCTAGTTGCATTTTCTGAACCCTACTCATTATAGGTCTGTTTTGCCAATATCAAATCATCTACTGTACAAATCGGCAGACATAGAAGTTTTTCAAAAATAACCAGACTAGGAACTTTGCACGATTATTTACAGGTTGAGAATGTGACTTCTATCGCTCTGAGTTCCAGAGTCTGAACTCAATACCAAACCATTGGAAAAAGATCCCGTGCGAACTAAGATTTTAAAGACAATGTATAAAGACAAGATATGTTGTATCGTCAGCTCAAATGTACTACAAACAATTCGGTTGTTCCAGCGGTCTGAGCTCATAAACTAGGACCACAGATCAGGAGACAAAAAGGTTGCAAACGTAGCATGAACTTAGTGATCAAGGGATTCGAATATAGTATCGGTTCCCATCGATCGATCGGTGGAATATAGTAAATCAGTCGTAGATAGGTTTCATGTTCACATGTATGTGGACTGGAATATGGTGCGACAGCCTATTCACGATCTAGCCAGTAGTCAGAAAGATCGTTGATTCTTACGAAAGCTTCAACCCTGAATAAGTCACCATGTGACTAAATTAGGACATCCAGAATGATCAAATCACATAGCACGAAGTCCACATGACAAAAGTACTTAATCTCCGGAATAAACAGCCAATGCGGAAAATAATTCAACACCAACAGTATTCTTATAGGCAGTGACGAATCCCTTTTGCAATTAAATAACAATAATTTATAAAACAAATTTTCAGTTGGGAAAATCGAAAAACTGACTTTCTAAAGTGCAGTCAAAGAAATCGAAACAAATCAGTAATATGTGAGAGTCAGCAGAGTATGTTGTGGCGTTGTGGACGTGTTGTCACCTCCACCAAACATTCAACGTCTGGTGCCACTTTTTGGACGTGTTCATTATTTCGAGAACTAATCATAGTAACACTGTACCAGTAAGTCCTATCTAATACCATCCAGCTTCAGGTCTCACTCGTCCCTTGCTTGAGCCTAGAATGCGAATTATTATAGATGTTTTCTACGTTCGTACTCTAAAGCAGGCAGGTCAACAGACCGCTCTCACACGAATGTTAGACTCGCTGAATGTCGATGTCTGCTATATTAAAGAGACTAGAATCCAGGACAGCGGAACTAACACCACCCGGTGTTGGTTACATGCTTTGGGTGATTCCATGGCTGCCATTAACGGTCAGGCTGGAGTGGGCATATTCCCCAGCAGGACGACTATAGCGGCACTCCCAGATTGGACTTTTGTTAGCAGTCGACTTTGTGCCGTCCGTTTGGCAGGTTCAATTAAGGCCAACTCTAGATACCGGATCTTTAGAAACCCTATCACTGTCTGTTTATGCTCCAACTGACTGTAATGACGTCGGTGACAAGCATGCTTATTACTCGGACCTGGCCGTTCTCATTCGGTCCACAGGTGTTTCTAGTATATTCATTCTGGCCGGAGATATGAACATCCCGGTCAGCCGCCTTAGTGAGGCTGGTTCTTGTTTAGGTAGCATGCCTGGAATAGCATCGCTTTGCTCGGATAATGGCTGGTGGCTGTTGCAGCTGTATGCTGAGCTGAGTTGTTCTTAGCCAACACTAGTTTTAGGCACCGTGCACATCACTTTTATACCTGACATCCCTCAACCCCGAATCAAATCTGGTCTCAGATAGACTGTATCATAGATGTTACTTACAGGGGGCGAACTCCATTCAGGACTGTCGTTCTTATTAGAACACATGAGGCACGCCGGTTAGTGGGACGAACGAACATTGGACAACAGAGGAATCTCTAGAGGTGTTAGATGGCAGACGGAACATTCCTTCTAACAGTTCACATAACAGATTTATGAGAGGTATCTGTAGAAAGCTGAAACGTAGCTTAATCGCTGATCGTGAGGTATGGTGAATTGAAAAAGTTAAGGAAATGCAAACCGTTATTGCTTCACGGAACATCGGCGGGCTCTTCAAGGTAAACCGTGCTCCTCAGAGACATTTCGAACGATCTCTTCGGTTACGATACACGGACTATGATCAACTAACATGCATCAATTGAAATAAGTATGAAATAGGAATGAGTCAACGGCTGCCATAGAAATAGCAAACACTGCCAGTCACGTGTGAATGGGCCATCATTAGTTAAAAACAAACGAACAAAATTCAAATTTCAAACTGGTCGAGTAAGAAACTAACGGTGCAGACAATATCGATCTTACAAGGCAAGCGGAAATAAAGGGAAGCTAATGGGCAGTCCAACATAGAGTTTAGGACAAGAGAAGGAAATAAACTTATGTAAACGGTACAACTAAAACATTCAAATAATAAAAAGCACCTAACGAATAATATAGACCCATGATTGCAAACTCTTAACACCATGGTAGTGATAGGTTAACTACCATTTGCTTCTGTACACAAAGTGAAGGTTTGTAACGGTGTATCGCAACGATCTCAACGAAGGGTAAAGAATGTTTATTGATTGGGCGATACAACACACGAAAAGCCTTCTCTACAGGAATTAAGTGTCCAGTTTCTTCCAAATGCCGTGTG
>JTDE01001659.1:29511-41464 GCA_014338405.1 Paragonimus skrjabini miyazakii | reverse complement strand
GGAGATAAAACGCCGCGTCATACAAATAAACGTCCAACAATTAGATAAACAACTCTCCCTTTCAAACAGATGTCGGGGAGAACAAAATACATTTGCCTCCTCGTATAAAAAAACGAGGAGTATTAGTTTAGGTATCTGAAGAATGTGTGATGAAGCGTACTGAATAAAAGCAGTATAGAAATTCTGCGAAGTGTTCCACAGAATGTTTTGTAGGAAACTCCGCCACATGGTGATATGTACTTGGAAGGAAGAACCTTATTTAGGTCGAATAGAAAGATGTCATGAACATCGAACAGAAACGTTTACAAGTGTAAAGTAGATAGCAAGAAAACCGTTGGGTAAAGCAGCAAACAACAGTTAGCTATCTAATTTATCACATTAAGGACATATGAAATGAAAATTAAACGTCAAATGGCAGACCTTGTCAGAGAGCTTGCTGAAACAAGTTGATCAAATTGGAAGAACAGCGGTTATGCAACGGGCACTTTCGCCATTGCCGGTATACTGTCAGGCTGTCATGAGTTCGCATAGGTGTATGTTGTTTTCGACACCTGATATCCTTACAAGCAATTTGAAGGTTTGTAAATTTGATTTAACTTTCAACAGAATATGTAATTGTTTATGTTGATAGCAAAGAATTTGAACGTGAGTTCTTTTTTGCTACGTCAATTTTTAATCAAATGTGGCTATTGGAATGGGTTCACCTGTTTCATTCATGTCTAGTTAGTTGTCCCGATAGTTAGAGTGACAGTGGCAAACCAAACGGTATTTTCGTATTTTGAGTAGTAAAGTTCGTAAGCTTGCTGAAGGATTATTGGTTATTGGTTAGCAAATACTACATTGAACTGTACCTTTAGTCCTGTCATCGTTGACTCCTGATATTATTTCCAAGGCAGTCTTATGGATGATGTTTTAATTGGCGATCATCTGCACCACTGTATTTCAAGTGAATATCAATATATGCCCATTAATCCTTCTGGCTTTTCCTACCGCTTTCATCTAGTAAAGCAGGCGCGCATAATTTACAATTTTAGGAGAGGTTTCGGGTCTACTGAGCAGCCTGTCACCAACACGTTCCTCTGTTTCTTTTGAGATCAAGTAGAATAATTTTGACCTTCACAGGTGGTTTATTCGAACTTGAAGATAAAACAGAGCATCACATCTTCAATTTCATATACAGTGTTGTTCAATAAAGCTGCCTCAGTAACGCGTGTTTTTGAATTGCATTAGTTGACTGTACAAAAGACCCTAGTTAGGTCAACATGTACTGTGTTCTGGAAAAATGTTGCTCCGTGTAATCTTTAATGTATTACACCACAACAAGTGGTAATACCTCGACGAACAAACCTCATTGTTTAGGTTTACTCGATTAACTTCTGAGGTAGCGAAGAATGTTTACTGCTGAGTTACACACCCATATATGTGCATACGCCTTCACGAAACTAATAACGACTGTAAGCGTGCAAGAAGTTATGAAGATTCTTCTCCCAGATAGTCTCCAGTAGGCAAGTGTGCACGTCAGGTGTAGCTGAACTACGGATTCACCAGTTCATTCTAAAGTAAATTTGATAGGTATCCTTCCGGTGACTAACGTCTGGTCAACTTGCCATTACCTAGGCTCACAGCTGGCACTCCTGGGGCAAGAACTGTGCGTAAACAACACAACCAACTTTAATAAAGAAATTACTTTATTTAACGATGTTATGTCAATCATTTTGCTTGATAAAGTGATTGCATGTATAAATTCGATTTGGGCAAGTGAAAATGAAACAACTAACCACCACTTTTCATTATTGCTAAAATATTTTGCAGAAATTAAATCAACCACAAATTAGTGAACAATATATAGAAAAGCTTAACATACTAAGTAACTGATGTAGTTTAAGCTGATGTTGATATTGTTAACTGGAATATTTAGCCATGAAAAGCTTTTCTATAGAGATTTGACATCATATTCATGAGGACAAATTATTTTGTACAATGATCGCCCAATAAAAAAATACACAAAAATGCAAACTTCTTTTCAGTCTACGTAGGTTTTCTTTTGTATAACGTACACATTGTGATTTGGAGTCTGCTCGCATGAAATCTTGAACCGTTGGTAGCAATTAATCAGCTCTGCCGGAAATTTTCGCGAATAGTTTGCAAAACTTCCACCTCAGGTTAGCGTGTAATTGAAGACTACTGTCCTTATTTTGTGGCAAGTTGTCTTTTGCTTTAAAGTTGATAATTACATCACCATAATATGACCTGTGCTTTTGGAATTCGTTAATGCTTAGACCATTAACATCTCATCATACTGATCCGACAAAATATTGCTTGCGTAAATATTTTTGTGTCGTGATGATCTGTGGGAAGGTGGCAAGCATTTTATTCAGGGATCCGAGTTAGGAGGAATATCAGAAAGGAATTTATCGTATAATTGCACAAACGTAATTGGAAGTGGTCAAATACTAGCGCTTGATAAAGTATGGATACCAATCGAAACAATTTCACAATCTATGTGCACTCACGCTGATTATCCAACTTTGACTCCTAATCTACAATTCAGTACCCTCGAAATCTTGAAGTTAGTGAACACGTTATATGCGACTTCTGATAGTCAAACTCATGTTAACTAAGGCATTAACTGCATTTCGAATATAAGCTAAATAAATCATAAACTTACCATGGAAGATTACATAATTACTGAAAAAACCAATGGTTCTATGTCAACTGCGTAAGCATTTTTCAACCAGCGGTTCAATGCCGGGGGAAGTTCTAGAAAAACCTGTAGAAGATGGCTTATTGCGGAAATAAAAAATGCATCAGGATTCAACATGAACGTTTCGCTTAACCTCCAACTTTTCTACCCACCAAGCACAGCTCAGTAAACAATGACAAATTACAACGTTTCATTTTTCGAGTTAAAAACTATATGAATTTTATTTACACTAACGGTAAAATTCGGGTGAACCGTCTCTGTGTTCACGAATTTTCGTTAAAGCACGCATATATAGAACGTAGGTGAATATTTATTTCATATATGTGTAACCACTGTTTTCATGTTCAAAAGTTTTGCCTGCTTCTTCCAAAATCAAGCCGTAGACTTGAGCATTTCTTTTCTTAGTAATGATATATGTGCACCTCATGAGCGAGAGTGGAACTGGGACTCATTTCCAGGTGAAGCATTCAGTAAGCCCTTGACCAATCGGTAAGCACGACTGAAATTTGATCAACAAACATACAACCACATTTGTTTTTTCGGTTTATCTGCGATCAATGTACGTATGTCATAATTACTACTGTTTGTTATTAACGAAATGAACGGATAGTTTAGTGAATTTAAATTATCAAAGCAACCTCAATCAAACTATTAACTCAGTCTGAAAAACAGTTCAAGAACGATCATATTTTAATATCTCCCAACCGTAAATGGAACAGACATAAGAGAATATCCTGTATTTTGTGTACATGATCAGTATTAAATGAGTCGTTGGCTAAGAAACAACATAAAATAAGCACAACAGCTGCTTCGTGATTTTAGGATCTACCTGAGTTACATAAATTCGCGGTGCAATACAGGCCGGTCATGACCTGAATTTTGTCCCGTACTACTGAGTCTCTTAAGAAGTATGGAATCCTAGAATTCTGTTAGAGTGGTTGCCGAGTTAAATAAACCTAACCTAAGTTCAATCTATTTAAGTTTAACGGGGTTTTCTAACATGAAGCAGACAGAATTACAATCCCCTGTCCCACGGGTGCTTACTGGTTCTTGCAACAATTAAAGAAAATTAACTGTCAGGCTTTTATGATGCACAAAGAGACTTTGGTTAAGAAATGTCCATGATACAATAGTGGTGATACACACGGAAACACTTAATAAGTTTATGGAACACCTAAACGTCTTTCATCCGTAAATCAGTCCTATCATCAATCTAGAATCGGTTAAGCAGAAGGTTAGTTTTCTAGGTTGCGCAATACGCTAAAGAATTGATGGTAAGCTAAGCACGGGTGTGTACAGAAAAAGTGCTTATCCCAATCGGTACGTTTCATTTAGCTCAGAAATCTCCAGATTCACGGAGAAGGTAGTCGCGTTTGACCAATATTACAGTTTATCCTCACTTACCAGTTCTGAGGACAAACTATCGAAATGATATAAAACCGAATTCACACCAGTGAAACTTAACGGCGACTGTGACAACAGGTTACGTCCAACTAAAGTGGTGGTCAGCGCCAAGATAAGTAGACTTAGGAATTGATCATCGACTAATGTCCTCTCACACGCAAAGAGTACGTCGAATGACCTAAGGCAGATACTGTAGCAATACAATACTAGGCTGCTTTGTAGGTGCCCGGGATGTCGTCAGTTCCCGAAAATATTGTGCGACAAGAATACTAACCAAGTACACTTGTGGGTGACCTTCACCGTCGTGTGCTACTCCGGTCTTCATGAACGTCCTCAATTGTTGTTGTCATCTTCACTACACGCCTACTCGTTACTGTGTGGACTTTTGTCTGGTTCACTCTTTTCACCTTGCTTTGTTGATAGTCCCAAACCATGTGGTCTTCGGGCACAGCGACATAAAGAAGCACAGTTTGAAGACCAGTCTTTTCCCTGTGTTCATGCGGTAGCCTCGGGTGGATAAGTTGGCTAGCTAGATACTAACTGACCGAGTATACTGCATCCTCCGTCTTTCAACAACGTTATCCATCATTCACTACCGTTATCTGTCGTGCTGTTATCCGCCATTTCATTAGTCGTTATTTCGTTCCACTCACGTACTCTTAGGCCGTAGATCCAGTTACAACAATAGGGTTACTAGTAAGACACAGATTGAGTTATTTTGCTTGAAAGTCAAACGAACTGTTTTAATGAGGTCAGTTTGTGTGTACCGAAGTAATTGAAAATATTGTTTGAATTCCTAAATTATGTAGAACGCAGGTCAGCTAGAAGTAGGCACTAAGCAATTAACGTGTAAAATGAAGCCTTCCAACGATGCTAAACAACCATGGAAGTTAATATATGACACAACCACTTGTGCACATGCCAACTTGGACCATCCGGCTTTAATAAAAGGTGGCTGCTTTAACCAAAACGAACGGCTACTAGCAGAATCTCTGTCGATCACAAATACACCACAGACGGTGAACCCATCGGACGGGTTAGAACTGTTGGTAATATGGTATATTCTATCGAGTGAATCACACCATGCCAGAGATGTCTGTCTTATTCCCGTCACCCACCCTATCCCAAATAAATTTCGTGTGCACATTAACGGTTCCAGCCCTATTCACACCTTTTCCTCATATTGTTAACTCAGTTGACCTATAAACCCATCTTCTCTATTGGTAGCAATTTTACGCACAGCGGTTTTAACAAACCAACAGGTGCCATTTGATAACTGTCCAACATGAAACTTGTATACTTCAACTTCCCTAACTCAGATTGCCTGCTGAATAAAAATCCTTCAGTTTTTCTTGATGCGGCTTAACCAAGGAATTATTTATAAAATTTCATATAGATTGAACATCACCCACAACTGATCGTAGCTGTCGCATTCTCATAGACTTTCCAGTCGGACCATTTCGAAATATACCGAAACCGGTTATTTCGTGTACGTCTCACAATTGGGCTTTCTTAAACGTTCACCTGGTTTGAACTCCAAGTTTACTGAGGGCGCAACGAATTCGCAGTTCAACTATATTACTTACTGACACCTGTGAGTAGCCCTATCATTATGTTCATCTACTTATATCCAGATCTCGGATTCTTGTACTATTAAGAGTCTCGGTATTTTCTGACAATTTATATGGTTCCTTACTGAATGAGACTAGAACATACAGTTTTAGCAGTTAACAAACACTTATATATCAAGAAGTTAACCTTCTTGGGTATCACGTTCATCGCAAAACAACCAATTCTTTAGTTAGTCATTTCTTAACAAATTTATCACGAATATCATCAGCATACCTCAAGCTTATTCTGAACATAAACAGAACAATACAAAACTTCGATAGAATTGAAGGCAGATTTCTGTGTGAATATAAAAGTGCTCCATTTTTTAAACATTTCGCGTAGCAGCCAAATGACTTATTAAAATATAAAGACGGATTCGAGTTCACCATATGGCGATCACCATTGAAGGCCTATAAGTAAACAGACCGTTGTTATCGTCAATCCGGCTATTCGCTCCAAGACTTAGAAGGAAGAGAAAAATTTGTACATTTATACCCTTTGCTAATTAACATATCTTCTATGTGTTTGGCTCAGTGTACCGTAGACAATTTTGAGCAGGTTGCTTGAGAGGACGTGGCATTTTACGGATTGATCGAGACAGTCCGAAGCATTGCAACTAAGAGGCAGTGAGTAAGGCATGAAGTTAGCTCAACTTGCCATTCGTTGCTTCTAAATTAGGAATTTTAAAAACACCTTGGTTATGCGTTAATATTCTGTTTCATTACATAACAGAAATGTAGTTCGGTTCGGGCCTGAAGAGAATGTCATTTGATTGCAAGTGATTTGTCAATTGCTTTGTAAGTTTTGGATGTATCTAGCGTAGACAAGGTTTTCATAGAAGCTATGACTAAAAAAGTTCATATAAGTTGAATCATCTCAACAGTAATTTAGGTGTCCGTGGTTGATTTTCTAATCAGCAGCAACTTCAGTCATTGTAGTAAGCTGATCGTCACTTGTGACTTTCTGTATATGATCAATTAACAGCTGGGATAATGTAGGCATGGCCAGAGTCTGCCAGCCGGAGCCTTTCATTCACGTTTGATCCTTCTAGCCACTAGGATAAATTGGGTATAATTAACACTCGCACCCTGGTTAGGACATTTTGTGGATTCCATCGAGTTCATTTCAAATATTCCGGAAGGAGGGCTAAGGCTTGCAGACAAAACCCAGCTACTCCACGTTGTTCATTCAGAGTTAAGTTTGAAATCAGTCACTTATTGTTATCGCTTATCTCGTTTGGGTCTACTTGAAGGGTCTAACTAAATTCAAACGTCAGTCACTCGAGATGAAGCCCACCTGCACGCGGTTACGTGATCGCCAGGATATCCTATACACACACACATGGACCTGGATGATTATCCCGCTTGATGATAATTACGAACGAAGGCAAATTACCACATAACACGTGGCTAGTGCACAGCACACATCCCGTGTTGCCTCAAACAACTGATGTTTCGTCAACGACGTTGACAATAACATCACATAGGCATGTGTCGGAGTAAGAAAATTCCTGTAGGGGTGACATGTTGACAGATGCGTAGACGATATTTTATTTGAAAACGTTTAATAGTGAATATTACAGGATCAGAAGAAGTGGTTCTCAAATTGAATAGATTCTGTCTGAGCAGGTCCTTCCAAGAGTCAAACAATTGTACGATCAAGTACATCAGGAAATGTGAGGCTGCAAGCTACAATTTTCTCACGATCTATATTATGCATTGTGTGATATGTTGATAATGTACAATCTTGGTGCTAGTGACAACCATTGGTTCAACCGCATGTTATTGTTAGGTGAATCGGTGGCGTTGTCTGTACTGTAATCATTGAATTTCTCCACATTTTGGTATAAGTTTCAACCACAACCATAAATGTTTACTAAAGGACAAACTCCAATACGCAAACAGTTGTGTGCTACGGAACAGTATGAAGACTAAGTAGGAGTTAACAGCTTGCTGTGACCTCCGTTCTGTCGTGCACACAGTGGAAATATCTGCACACGTAATTATAATCTATTTTTCCCTCACAATAGCTTCTCTAAATTTGAAAGGCGACAATGTTCTGGTTATCACAGTTAGACATTTCGTTCTCAGAATTGCAGCACATTGCACCTCTCGCGTTTGAAATTTTAGACCAGAGAAAGAACTGCTTACCAACAAATACCAACAGACAGTGCCAGTGGTTGGATGTTCAATAACTGTCTGAAAATATTTCTGAGGAGTTTTACCATTGTTTTTCAAGTGGTCAGAATGTTTAGTATATTGTTGGAGCGGAGGTCATTTCTTCTGGAAGTTACCACAGACATATTCTACAATCAGACTCCTTCATCAAATGCTGCCCTATTTCAAACAATCACTTGACTACACATTTGTGAGCAAACATATTGAGCGTATGGGAAATTTAAATGCTTCGTTTGGGTCAGCAGCTCAACGAATTGGATATATATATCATGTAAGATCATGTGGATTCTATGATGTGTAAGAGGTCCGTCTAAGCTAAAATAACTGGAGCATATCTACACCAATTAAACCAACATATTATTCGGTAGCAAAACAAGGATTTGTGTGCAAATAGGAATCATTTTGTGAGCCTATTGTTCAGCAGCTGAATAACTTAATCGTATATCTGTCATCTGTGCACATACCGAGATTGGGCAGTCAACGTCTACATCTATTTCATAAGAATGGAAAAATTAACTCTTCAAACCATGAATGATCAGAATGTACGTTTATCATATTGCGTTCATAGTCAGCTCGGTCGATAAGTCATAAACTTCTATTTCTCATTCGAACTAATATCCAGCAATGCGTGAGAAATATCGAATCTGTTCGCTCACGTCCGGTCAGTCAGCTAGTTAATTCAAGATTTATCTAAGTGACCTGAATGCATCTCACAACATATTTGTGAGTACAAAGAGTTCCGTAATTTACTAGGTAAGAGGGGCTCATGACCGAAGCAAGTGTACTGTACAAGAGCGGTCTGACTAATGCGATATTAACTAGGTCAGTTCGAACGTCGCTGGCAACAGAATGATGCTATGAAAGAGATAACGTAAGTATTAAAGCCGCATTATCGTTTGGAAACGGACCAGAAATGAGTGGAGGAAAAGGCGGAATAAACAGATATGTGGTCTGACTGGAGAGGTTTTATTACATTGAAAACGATCAAAGATTTTGAATAATTATTGAGCCACCTTCGTTCATTTATTCCAAACAGAGAGAAACACATGTCGTGAGATATTAACAGCTCCATTTGTTCTCACCAGTACGCAACGAAAATCCAATAAACTGTATACAAACTACATATTACAAAAAGAAGTGAACGAACCAATAAAATCATACTAACCTCTCAAACACTAATAATGCAATCACTGCCATGGTAAGGAGATCTATTTCATCAGCACCCTCTTTGTACACAGAACTGACCGATATCACCTGAATGGCATTGTCTCGGTAATCGCTATGCGGTTTCGATTACCATTACCTAACAACATCTTGAACAATATGACCAGATCAGTCGGATCACCGGTTACTGGGATGCAACTGAGTTCTTCGAATTTGTGAAAATCAGCAAGCCGTATTCTCACAATGCAGTTGATCGTCAATTAAGAATCTGCTCCACCACGCGTTGAGGTCTGCGCTGATCAGTTCTGCTTGTGATTGAACCGGTATATTGCATCAGAGACAAATTGATCGGTTGAGTGTATGGGTAGCCAACCGCCTAGTGTTGGACAGAAAGCACAGTTGGGCAACTGGATAAGTAAGTTGCAAAGCCTATTTCGGTGAGTAACTTCTAATCATATTCCGATGGTCTTGCATGAATTGGCTTTTCACCAGTGCACCCTGTATCTTTGCACTGCAGTATGCCACATTTGGTAGGTTCTTCCTGTTAAGATTATATGTAATATCAATGGCCTGAATCTTGGAACGGACACTTCATGCACTGCACATCTGATCCTGCTCTGTGTAGCTTTCAATAAAGTTCGCTATTTTAACGTTGGCGACTGATGAGACTGAATCAAAATTCTCACATACCATCTACCAATACACCTGCGGTTCCGATGACGCATGCATTGGTAGAACGGACTGAATCCTGCGACAGCGACAGATGGAGCACATCCCTATAAGGCAAGTGCAGGGAATGAATTAACGCGGGTTAGCACGCCAACCCCGAAAGAAAATCAGCGTCCTCGATAGCGAAACACGTAATTACAACAGGTGATGTGGCTGATCAGGCCACTTCGTTTATGGTCCTAGTACTAAGTCGTAGCCCTAAAGTGCTGGCACCTTCCAAGGCATTGTTAATCCAGCATCACCCACGAAGCTTCCGTTGGCAAAAGTTGTTGAAGCAAAAAAGTTTGCTACCGTACTATTGAAACTGTTACCCCCCCTCGATTTCATCCGCGTGACTTTCATTCGTTTCGTCGCCAAGCCTCAAACCGGAATATCTGAATGTTATACGTAACCGACTGACTAGAATGAACGGAGTGCTTTCGTCTCGCAATATACGTCTTCACGCCGTCTTGATGAAATGGATCCAATTTGTCAACTGTTTCAGATGTGACACCAAATATAGTTTGAGAATGTCTGTTAAGCTGAAAGTAAATCAAGAAGGAAACATAATGTTGAGAGAAAAACTTGTTGGTAGGTAATTCGCTGATATTTGCCTAGCTAACACAGATACCTCGGAACAAGATTCGGATTAGTGTCCATCTAGGCTTCATTGTTAGTGGAACACTTTCAGCCGATGAGCTGGACGGTTTGAGCGTTTGAAATGGTCCTCAGTTGTTAGAACTACGGGGTTTGTTCAGTTTGAGTAATCAGGGTTATCATGGGCTTTGAAAACGCTGAATACTTCGTTAATATCAGTAGAAGGATATCACATGTCGCTACTGAACGGGCCTGAACAGTCTAACAGAAGCTCTCGTTGTCCATTTCCTCAGCAACTCCTTAAAAAAGGTGCGTGATAGGGTCAGCGCCAGATATTAATGTCTAAGTGGTCAATATTTTAGAAGAGGTCTAGATGCGGAAAATGTGCTCCAGTTAAATTTGAACGGGCGATAGAAATGGTCCATTTGTAAGCGACAAGCATTTAACCAGCTGAGCAACAAATTCATGCCGAAAACTAAGAAACCTTACTTTCGGACTTATTCACCAATTCCACTTATTCCGTCAGACGAAATTCACCCAATACTCCAGGGGATTGCTTACTGAGCAGGATTTCTTAAACAGTTCACATTGGAATTTACCATCTCCCCATTTGAGCTTTGAAGTTGTATTACTAATGAGTAATCAGTCAAAAATATGGCTAACGGAGGTTTAACCACATTTACCTCTCAATAATATTTTACTTTCGGAAGCAGTTTATGGAAAATTTGGTCCTAATAAATACACTTAACGTCAGCTGAAGGGATGAAATCGAAGGTAATCTTCTATTACCGCCAGGTTGTGTACACTATTGGAAATTTAAGTTAGAAACCTGCTACATTCACCTGACATACGAAGGGTCGAGAACAGTCCATAGGTTTATTAGTGATGTCTATCGACAGAGTCAAGTTTGAGCCGAATCTAAATTAGACCAAATTCTCAGCGTCGTTTCCAATCTCCATCGTGTTACGTGTAGAATGTAAGTGAGGGGATGTAGACTTATTCCGCTATGCCATGTAGAACGTGTAATTAAACGCCTTTTTTCACCCACGCATTCTTTGAAAGCACTATGACACGTGAACTGCGTAACGCCGACTACCTGAAGTTCTTCACACGTGTAGCTGTACTCAGGTGTATGAAGGCACATGCCAACAAGCCTAATTCGATCGATCAGTATGTTGCATATTTGGCATGTAATGTCACGTAATTTGTACCTACCGCACGGACAAGATCGATAACATTTTTCTCACCGGGTTCTGACGACAGAATTTTGTGCTGGATACAGACGTCATTCTAACAGGGAAAATTAGTTTATACCATGAAATTAGCATGAGTTTTTTTAAATCTAAACTGTATACATTATACTAAATGTTGAATTAATTCATACCTGTTTAGTCACGTTCAAAATTAGCATCTACCAAGACCAAAAGTTAAACGTCAGTCGTCGTGATCGAATGGTAAGTACGTTGACCTTTATGAAGTCCGCTGGTTCCACGTGAGGCAAAAAAGGTTAGTTACAGGGAAAAATTCCAATAAAATCTGTGAGGAATGCTTAGCTTGAGACATCTTACAGTGTCTGTTAAAACTGTCT
>JTDE01001659.1:7863-22780 GCA_014338405.1 Paragonimus skrjabini miyazakii | reverse complement strand
GCATGTCACCTTCATTACTGTTCGTCAAAGTAAAACACATGTTTCACGAGTGAAACCCAAGTAATTTCCCAATGTGTGCACATTTCTGAGTGCCATTATCCGCCTGAGGAATCGCACACTGAAAAAAGACACGTGTGAGATTGACGTCTGTTAATTCGGTTTTTTCAGGGACATAAGACAATTTAATCTGTTCTTCACACATATAACAAGTAGACAAGTCAGTCAATCAAAATCATTTTGTCGACTCAGAGGAAAACAAATCGGTCTGTGTGACCGCCTTTTATGCACACAATTAGCCTATATTGTCAGATCAGTACAGTGTAAGGCAACGTGAGCGAAATGGTGTAGGTGATATGGATGAACTTAGTGGTCTGTCAATTGAAAACGCTGAGATCTCAGTGAATCGTTATTTCTAACTCTATGTTGGATGTTTCCATTTGATCGGACACTATAGCGTATATTCCCTCATCGGGGGGTTGAACCTTTTGATGGGTCTACAACTGCAGTTATAGTTGTATCTGTTGTGATGATAATTCCTAGTTTTTATTTACGCACACCAATTACGGATTTCCCATCCTTTTCGGCGTCAGTATTATGTCTATTGTGAATACTGACTTCCTTGCCTATACTCGAAGGAACTTGTTCCGTTTACATTAGCCGTGGTATGGACAACTTGAAATAATGTTGTCCGTTCTGTTCGCAGGCTTCTTGTCTAGTTTAGTTAGTGTTCATTCCGTGGTAATTGTAGCTTTCATGTGAAATCCTCTAGGGAAAACGTACATGGCAATCACGGACTTCTGCAGGCGTCTCCTCTATCGCCGTATGAAAGGAAACTGATAAATGGACGCAGGTTAAATCTTCATAGTCAGCATGTGAAATCATTGAATGAGTCGTTTGGTTCAGTATTGAACTTGTAGCGGAGATACAAGTGTAATGTGCACAGTTCGACAATTTCAGCATACCTATGGGCGTAGCTTATATTCCGTTACTTAAGACCTTAGCTTGATGTTCACCTTTGATCTAGGAGAAATATAACTTGGACGTTTGTTTCACTCTAATCCCGAACCGTAATCATTAACTGGAGCGTTGGTTCGTTGACTCGATGAATCCGACGACTTCAAACCTGAGCGAGAAAAACCTGGTCACATGTTATTGACTAAACTAAACAAAGCGATTATATTTGCTCCCTTAACGATTATGAGGTATGATTATTTGGTTATGCTTTTTATGAATTTACGGAGTGGTGACCGACACGGTAGCCTCAGACACATTGGGCAGAAGTGCTTCTGCTGATCCGGATGCAGACATCTGCTATTGATGCTCTCTAATCAGAGCGAAAATAGGGCCTAAGTCACTCTTTCGCACTGGGCCGGCCAAAGCGACCTTCTGAACCAGAAGGTCATGATAAAACATGGGGTGCCTTTAGTTTGAGATAACCTAAATCTCGAAGCTTCAACGATTAAAATGTCATAGGCTATCAGCTAGTCAGAAATCAATGAGAATAAAACCCCGAACAAAAAATGACCTAGAAAAAGGAAATATGTGATAATTAAACTAACAGACAAACGACTTGGTGTCGTATCACTGGACAGAATGGATTAATCACTAAACCGATGACTGTTGTGCCTGACGGTTCAACTCTCATTATTGACACGGAACAGACTGACATTGTCCAGTCGGTGGGATGACAAGTGAGCCAAGCGTCGAAAGCATTGCATCAAAATATTCTAGAGACAAAAGCACTCTGAAGTAACAAAGTTCTAAAGGCTCTTTTTTAAGTTCAGTGTACAGAATGCAAGAAAAAAATATCCACATACAATCAGGCGAACAAAACTATTAACGATTGACGCTCCTACACTCAGTTGCATTTCAGCATTTTCATTAACAACGAAACTAAGTTGATCGTGCATGCTTGAATTGTTGTAAATTAATTCGGACCTCCTCACTGAATCTCTTTCCACTAGGGGTTTTGTCACTGAATACACGGACATCATTCATGTCTAGAATGACATCAGAAGATTTTTTAAGGAAATCATAACAACAGAGGTGCTCACACAGTCGGTTGAGTGTCGATTCGGTATGCTGTTAGGTAAATGATTGAATATTGTTGCAATACAAGGTCTATGTTAACTCGTATTGACAAATGCATTCACAATCTATCTGGGATGATTGGTGTGGGGATTTTAAAAAAAATGCTTATTTACAGACGTTATGTCAATTATTTATTCGTTGTGTGACAGCTAACAGCAGGTAACAGACTCCCATAATTTGACAGTTGCATTGCAAAGGAACCAACATTCATCTTTAGAGCTGGAACTAAATGATAATACTGTACTGCCGGATGACAAGTTAGGAAAAAAGCACCAGTTTGGTGTCTATAAACTTTTTTACATATCCATATGAACTGGACAATAACTGGGCGATAAATATCAATAGTTCCGCACCGATCGCATTCAAAGACACATTGTTTGTTTTACGTTTCACAAAATTCTAGTTGTTATTAAAGATGGTGTGTTTGACAGCAAACAGAAATTGTTCTCGGGATCTCTGAATGATAACATATACTCATATGATTCTATGAGAAGTATGTTGAATAAATAAGGAATCGCCCAATAACTCTATCGTGTAAGCACGTATACGTTTTCCTACTATTTAAAGATTGTTATGTTTCAGCTATAACCAGGATTCATTCAATAGTTGCGGGAAGGGATAGGTACGACATCAGTAAACTCGTATTTTGTAAGAAACTACGTGAATTCTACTTGCACCGCTTAGAGTCCTTTTGCCTCTAATATCTGGTCGCTTGTGCTGAGGAACATCCGTGTAAATGACTCAACCACTCTGACTAGTTGTATCAAGAGTACATTTGTTGAACATTTCTGAAAGATGGGACACAAGATGGACTTAACAACCGCATGTGAGTTAATCTACAGGTCACAGCTGAAGCGTATACGTTGCAAGACGGGTGCATATATATGCACCATCACTGTCCAAAGTGTTGACACAGGAACCGATAGTAGCCATGTTTACACTGTCCTGATAAATGCTTACAGGTTTCTGTGCAATCTTTTTCAACTACAATAATTTGTTTAAATATACTTCACGAAGCGCGCTTAATTTTTCACATCGGCTTCAAGTCACATCTGTCGGAGTTATAAATACACATGCAAACTGTTCTCTATCCATCAGACTTTCTAATGAGGCATTTTCGGGTTTGTTTTACTGTTTCTGTCCACTTTTATCACAGCACCAAATGTTATGTCTATCAATTGAAACAAACATGACGTTACATCCTAACTGCTGTCAACGTATACGATTATAATTTGCTGACGGCAGCAATACCATGTGTTAATACTTCCATGAGATTTATATGTTATCAAACACATTTGGCTTGAACGGAATCCGCAAGAACAGACAGGAGAGCTCTTGTGATAAATCTACAGGAACTCTAAAAGAAAGAAAGAAAGAAAGTGTGACTTGGTGTCACTTACACTAGTGGTTCTCAAACTTGTTACCATGTCACCTTCTCGAACACTATATCTCAACTTACTTGCTTCTTTTATTCGACATATATCCTATGTACAATCGAACCAGATCAGTTCCACCTACTCAAGAAATTAGTCGAAGGTCAGGTTATTGGATAACCCTAGTGCAGCCGTATAACCCAACCAGTGACTAGGGGGAAATTATTCGGAATCATGGATCTCCAGATTTAGAAATGTAAAACCCCAAACGTTACACCTTCCATTTAATTTTGTATTGTCAAACACGTTGGACTGTACGTTAGATTCTAGTCGGAGGTTGGCCCATTATGTGGAACATCATCGATGATATGAGCAATTTTAAAACTGAGACACGTTGTTTTTTGTTGTCTTATCATTCGGCTCCGTTCTAAGCTGGTCTCGTTACACGCTCTCTTGTTTGTAACGCTTAAGTTTTCAGAATAGAAAACAACGTTTATGCCTCTCAATTTAGAAGATAACGGTGGTGAATAATTACTTTAGAGAATTCTTTGTCTTAACATTAGTTATATAGGTTCAAAAAAACTAAGTCATTAATAAAGACATATTCTACTGATTTCTAACGAGTAGTCGGGGATTTGGTAAATTTCTAGTTGAACCTCACCCACAATTGATCCCAGCTGTCGCATCCCCATAGACTATCCAGTCGGTCCATTTCGAACGACAGAAGCACTAGACTAGAGTTTCTCTCTCATTAGAGCTCGTCAGTAGTGCATATCATCGCCATTGCCGGGACTTGAACCACGGACATGCTGTTCATGAGGCAACCGTATTTTACTACTGGGCCATTGACCTCACGTTAGGCACGACCGAATTATCATATGTGAACGCTCATCCACTTTCGCTTGTGAGTAACGATCAAGTTGCCCGATCGTCTCGATTTGTACGATAGGGTAGGAAATTTCTAACAAACAGGTTAAGCAACTCAGATGATGAAATTGGTGATTATGATAAGTGGTTAAGCGGTTCGCTCAAAGTTATAGTCCAGGAAGTCGGAGATGAATATCGTAATGTGACATTTGGCTAAGACAACCGCAAGGTTTGTATGAACTTCTCTTAAGAACAAATAACCGGATTACGTAATCAAATGGAAATCGATTCCACGGTGGCTAACATCCGTTGTCCGACCTGGTTGGAAATAGTTGGCCGGAATGTTGTAGGCCATGCGAAAGGGCTATTTTGGATCAACGCAATGATCCATATTAATAGGATATGCAACTACTACGCTGTTACCGGATTTGGTCAAACCGGTCCCAAGTTATGCAAGCTGGTGCATTTTGAACAGTTTGGACAAGCGCCTCGCCGTCCAGCTTACATATTCCGCTGCACAACAGCAGAAGAAGTAATGTACAAATAGATTGTCTGCCCTGGAACTGATGACAGTCCTTGTTTTATGTAAACCCAATCGTTGATTTTTTCTACTGTTGTCGCTCTCACTATATGCCATATATTCTTGTGTTTTACGTTCGTGACTGAAAAGAGTAAACTAAATGTTAATATCTCACGACGTATGTGTTCTATCGTTATCGGGGAAACACGGGTTGGCCGAGAACAGGCATTTTGTCTTTCAGACTCAAAGTAACCACTGGAGAATTTGTGAACCAGCCCCTCAATTTTGTCACCGGGAAGGTGCGTCTAAGAGTCTGATACAGCTGACTGTTCAATCTTTCTCTCACGATGTAGCTCTTAAAGGATGGACGGATGAGTATAGTCCTTTTCCAATTAATTAAATAAATCAATTACTAGCTAATGTGTTCCAGGTTATAAAACGATACTGACGACCACTTTCTGTCAGCACATTAACGATTTGAAACAATCGTTTCCCATGAACAGTTTGAACAAATTAGTTAAAACAGGAAAACTGCTAGATTCAAGCATTTCGCATTGACTCGTCAGTATCAAAATCACAATAACACGTGTGGATTGTTATTACAAACAACTGGAGAAGTGAATAATCGATAAGCTGGTTAGGATATGTCATTAAGTCCAGGGAAGGGTCAGAGTCACGAACAGTTGTTTCTGAACACAGGGAGACGGCTTGAGTCGGTCTATTCTGACTGCCTAGGCAAACCGTAAGAACCTTGGGTTAGAATGACGTAACAGGACTCTGAATACACAAGACGAATCGATAACATGGCCGCTGGTCAGGAAGTGTCTAGGGACTGAAGACACCGGCTGTTTACGTGTTTGAGCAACATTGCCATTCGCCGGTACCACGGACTTCTGCACCCATTTAGGTAAATGTTCCTTAATTCTAGAACGCAAGTATCTCCCGAGTCTGCCTATGTAACTTTCTCCGTAGTTGCATACACATAGTATACAGTCCTATTCTGTTGTCTCCGTTGAGCACAGTTTCTCCTCTCCGATGGTATGATATCAAACCAGGTGATGTATCTGTTTGAGTGACAAAGTTAAAACCGAGTAATCACGTGATATAAAAGAACGCAACTTACATTCTTATTCAGGTTTCACACACATCTATCGTTAAAACTAACCAGCAATTACTTAGCAGATAATACTAAATATCAGTTGTCATTCAACAACATTGTGTAAAGTATATTTGGTTACATTTTCGTAGTGATGGCAATTCGATGCAGCAAACTAAATCGCTTGAAATTCGTCGTGAACTTCAAGATAAACCCTCTGTCTGTTATTAATATGTAACCAGTACAGAAGTCCACGCGTGACTTACACTGTCAGACACTTTGTGTGGTCAAACTGTTGGCTTGTGGATTGAGACTCACGGAATTATTATGGTTGTACATTATAATCACGTTTAGCCATTCAACGGAAATTTTATCGATTAGCCGCAACACCGCTTGGGTTATCGGTAGGTCATGCAATTAACATCAAACTGATTATTGTGTGAGTTTGTCAAATTAAAAACGGATTATGGTATAAGTGGAACTCAAACGTTGAACAGTTATGTTGTGCCATTTTTTCAGATTAGAGCAAAACACGCTAGATTGCATGCATCCGATGAGCGGACGATCAAAAGTGAGTTGAAGTCCCGGCAGTAAAAACATGAATACAGGGCTTCCTCAGAGAAGGTATCCCAGGAATCACATTATTTAGGCACGAAATTATTTGATATCGACTTGGTAAAATGTCTGATACAAAAAACAATCTATGAACTATATAGCAAACACTTCAAGGGTATTACAATGAGTTCGACTTCCCCAAACAAAAGCATGGAACTTATGTCAGACCCATCCTTGCTTGTTTACGGAGTGATCGCAAAACAGGTCACTAACACATATGAATCCGCTCATATGCAAACTTTGCACGTTGTTTTGGTGAGCTGAAGTCTGACGTGACCAAGAAACATAGTCTAAAGCCGGTTCAGCTGCAGCTTCTCCTTCTTATCCATTTGAGGCTAACAACCATCAACCGATCACTAGGCTGTGCAATTACAATTCTTCAGAAAAAAGTGATATTTCACTGCTTTTTCGATACCTTTGAAAATAATAACTCTCTGGGTAGCATTTCAGGGGTTGAAATCTTCCTCCGTAATTTGCTCTTCTTAATCTTTCATCAGAGCAGCAAGAAGACAAATGTAGCGGTATGTTAACATTTCATGTACTCCAATCAGTCACAAACTTAAAACATGTCAGGTATATACATCATGTAGATAAGAACAAACAGGGACTAGGTTGACGATAATCATTTTTTGATTTGCTTTACAACTTTTTTTAACAATATTCATCCCAACCTATCTTTGTCTCACGAAGTTGAATCGAACAACTGTTTTTGGATTTACTCATAACAAGACTTGTGGGTAGCACTTTACAGTGATCAGTTCCTCGCAAAGCGACAAGAAATGGTCATGTTTATAATCGAAAGCAGATTTAACAATCACAGTAAAGTTAACCTTGAACAAAAGTTTATCCGGATCTGTAAAGTGTCACGTACAACATCATTTTTCAACGCGACATATTTTCCTGTCATGTAGTATTTGCTGAAAATTGAGGCCCAAGAACTTGGCGTGAAACCGATTGTAGCTACCAGGGATTGGTCAGTTAACTTCAAAATACCGAATGATTTGATCTCCCCTACTGTTTCATTGATGACTGGATGAAGGACCTCTCATAACTTCGGGTTCACTTACACAAGTGATAGGTTACATTGTAATTATCCAAACATTTGTGGCAACAGTTTACAAGAAGCAATTCATTTTAGACCATTTTCTGCTTTTCGCTTTGAATGTCTCATTGAGAAGAAACATAACCTGTCATAATGATCAGTCGCCCCTTAAAACATGATGCGGGTGGCTAAAAGATTTAACTATTGACTGACGAATGCTTATGATGACCGTACTGTGTTAAGATAATATTACAAACATGCACAGTTTTACGAAGATATGTGACTATAATTAATAATTGTCCTGTTTTACTTCAACTATGTGTGAATGCACGATGTTGATAATGCTGTTGGTGACAAACGATAATCTTCACTGGGAAATGAACGTGGGGGAGGTGCATATACTTTTTTCATAATTCCTCTGTCTGGAACAGCAGTTCATTAATTGTCTTATAATAACAGCAAGCGTATGTACTCAAAAATTGGTAACAGAATGCCGAGAGATGCCTTCGGCAGTAAACTAAAGGAATGCGTACCTCTGGGGTCTAACTGTTTCCGTTTAGTTTGTAAAATGTTATGATCGGTGAAACTTGACTTTCATTCACATCACCTAGAAGACAGAGTTGTGAGAGACTTGACAAGTACATTCTGTAAGACATAACTTTTCTGATGTTACTTGTTGTGATGGTACTGATTTGATAATTTCCCAATAGAACCAATCTTAAGTGGAGTCAGGCGATATTATTACGGCAAAAAGAAACCATATTGTTCCGAAACCATAAGCATGGTAGTGTACAATAAAAATAGATGACGAAAAAAACATAGTGGGGAACAAGTTTAACTGTAACAACAGTTGATGAATTTGAGAGATTTTGACAACGCGTTGGTCCCGAAAAATGTTACATTTACGGATAAACAAACACTAATTCTAGGCTAGAAGAAGTTGATTGATTGGCTATATTGAGGGGGATCAAAATGGAATTGTCGCATTCTAGTGAACAGGCACAGAAAGAAGCAAAATGTATGTTAACTAAAGCTGATGGCTCATACACTTTTGCACACATGTGTACATCCATCATACACGCAATCAAACACATCTGAACAAGCAAATACAAGGAATGTCTCAAGCCTTTCGATTCATGTTGGTTATGAACAGAAAAACTGTTATGATGTGGCCATTTTTGGACCATGTGATTCATACCAACAATCGTACAGATTTACGCTAACTAATCACTCATTGAATTCCAAGCATTTCGCTTTTGAAATGTTATCAACGCTGCACTGGGGTAAGAAATAATTGCGAACAGTTGGTTACTGTTACTTAATGTTTTGTTTTTTTAAGGGTGAATAGGCAACAATCGAACATTGCTGTATATACAGGTCCCTAAGTGGTTTAACATAGAGAAAATGAGTAGACAATTACGAGGAAATGAGGAAATCGTAGACAAAAAGGGAAAGGTTTAGGATTACATGTTTACCGCTGTGGAAAGCATGCTGTTTGGGAGGTTAATGAAGAAAGTTTAGAAGATTGACGGAAGATGTTTGAATGACTGGAAATGTTGAAAACTAAACTGAATTGTCAACTTCAATTGAAGTAAACCAGATGAAGCAAGAATTTAGATGAGGAAAATGTGTGTGGAAAAAGAGTCCGTGATTCAAAGAATTATTCTTCATCAGCACATGGAAACAAATAAGCCAAATAAACGAAAATGTTCATGGAAAAATGGACAAACGAACAGCTTCAAGCCAGTTGCCTCAAATCAGCATTTTACGGGTGAACTGTGGAGAAATGGCCACTTTAAAACTGTATAGCTCACAAAAAGCCGGCACATATTTTGTCAAAATTAACAGTTCAAAAGTCTCTCCATTGTGAAAAGTCTGCTTTGGCTGGCTTCGAACCAGTTACAAGAACCACGCACCAAAATTCTCCAACTGCTATACTGGCTGTGCTGCTAGTTTAGTCTGGTATTTCATCCGATAGGACGCTTACTACGATTGGGTACTTCATTTACGTTGCCAGTTCGAGTTCAGTTAAAGCACACAGAACTCGCAATCATCAGAGAAACTCATCTTTCCTTCAGTTAAGCTAGACATTCATCACCATATTCTCCGCCTTCGCGGTACGTAGAAAGACACACCTGGGAAGGGCCATATTTATCAGACCGATCTAATGGAATTATTGCTAGTTCATGCGTTAGACCCTCTATTTATACAAAGCTGCGTAGTTTAGGTTTTGCACATTGCACTTAATTGAAACGGCCTTCGGGTATCAACAGGTGGGTTCATGTTTGGATTTCTTTCAGTTGATCCCAGTTTCGTAAGTTTAACGGATCAAGGTGAGATTTTCTTCAAAATCTGAGCAAGAACATACAATGCAACGGAATTGAACATATTTTCTGTTATATAAATCGTCACTGCCGGGACTTGAACCACGGACATGCTGTTCATGAGGCAACCGTGTTTACCACTGCGCCATTGACCTCACGTTAGGCACGACCGAATTATCATATGAGAACGCTCATCCACTTTCGCTTATGAGTAATGGTCAGGTTGCCCGATCGCCTCGGGAGGAGACACAGTTACTGTCTGTTAACTCCAAACAATGACCCCTCGACTAGGACTTCTCTCCAAGTTGAAATCACAGAAATCATTGACTTGTTGAGCGATATTTGATTACTGATGAGCACTACTGACGAGCTCTAATGAGAGCGAAACTCGAGTCTGGTGCTTCTTTTCGAAAGGGACTGACTGGAAAGTCTATGGGAATGCGACAGCTGCGATCAATTGTGGGTGATGTTCAATCTATATGAAAATCAAAATCCCCTACTACTCATCAGTTATATAAATCGTCTAGTTTCTCTTCAAGTATTTTTAATATCCAGGAGTACTTGAGTTGGTTGTTTCAAAGTGAATATTTGACTTTAACTTGACATTCAGACAATCATTCCAGTCAGTCCATTTTCACGCTGTTAGAATTTATCGGCAGCGCACATCCATGCCACGCTCGGCGTATGGACTCTAGCACATGTTTTCATAAAACAGTCACATTCATCGTTTTGCTGTTCAGCCCACAGTGAACATAGCCAAATTATCGTATATATGCCCAGTCATATTATTTTGTGACTAATTGTGGGGTTTCCCTATCAACCTCAAAGGAAAAACGGTGATTGTCATCTTATCTCTGGTCACTAACAACAGGACTAGAACGTCTTGTCAAATTGGAGTCATAAAGCTAACACAGTTATTCGATTATACTTTGATGCAGGTAAGTAGTGGGAGATCTGGTTAACGAAACTTGAATGAAAAATCCCCGCTGCTTCCATACTGAGACAGAATTTCCGTTTGCTCGTTTCGATCATGAGCATTAGATGTGAGAATTTAGCTTGCTTGAGTTCGATAGTAATGTATATTCCTGCCAGCATTGATATTTGGGCTTCGGTTTACGTTTTCATGAGGAGGATGTAGGTGACATTGAGTTTGCACTATGTATAGTCTATCGCTGCAATGACATGTCATCCAGATTAAATTACCGTCACGAACAATTCTTTAGGGACACCGTCCGGCGATCGACCCTAGCTACAGAAAATCATGAATGTTGTGGGATGTGCTCTAGGGTAAGCGTTAAAAAAATGGAGAGTTCTGGACACTGTTTCTTAACTAGTCTCTACAAATATACACATTGCTGTACAACCTTCAATCACCTCCAAAATGAATCCCGTATACTTTAAGTTTGTCATCATCGCTTTTGTCATCATTGTTGTCATCATCGCCCAACTCAAATACCAAAGAAAATTCATAAACCTAATTTCAAAAGTTCATATCATTCATTCTGTGGACGCTGTTTCTGTAATGTGTTCCACTCATTCCTGCAACCAACAAGACCTTGGAAACACATATACTGTATTGATTAAAATCCTACGATGGTGTTGCAACAAAGTGGTCTGTGCCTCGTTACATTGCCAACGGTAACAAATTCTCCCTTGTATACGTGTGTGACTATATCCATATGAATTTTTCGTGTCGGTACAGAGATGTAATTTGGTGCACTGTAAATGAATACAGGTGTGCACCAAAAAAACGCAGAAGGAATGGTAAACAAACCGATATCATCTTTTTTTTAAAAAAAAATAATTGGGCAGTTTACGGAGAGCGTATAGATCACCTGAACCGTATGCATGGCAACCGATCACTAGAACACCTTTGTAGCAATTTATTGCATAGGATTTATTTCTGTTTTTTAAAAAAAATAATTCTGTAAGCTTGCCTATTTGATCAAAACAGGGATTGTCATTGTTCGTGATAAGGTTTTCAACCTTCTAGTATATCGATTTATTTCAAAGGAACACTAAGCTACTGGTGTAATATCTACGATCGAATAATTCTGTGTAACAGGAGTCGAAGTAATCGAGGTAAGTGATCTGCATCTACCAAACAAGAAAAATGGTTAAGCAGTTCAACTTAGTGTAGCGAAAAGGCGTCCAATAAAGTGCAGTCTTTCTTGTCCAACTCGCTAGATACCATGCTACGCGCGCGCTCGCGTTTATGAGTCAGCATTCCAACCCCCAACACACCCAGATTTCCGCTCACGCGTCGTGTGCACTTCTGCCCAGTTTATGTGTGTGATCGGTGCCGTCTATCAGGGGGTTTTCTGCCTGCCATACTTCGTCCGTTGGCGTGATTTCCTTGAGCGATGGCTTGTCCGATCGCTCGTGCTGTCCTCCGTCTATCAATTATGGGCTTTGACCGTATTCCACGACCGTGTCGAGACATTCCTGCGAGTGTTGGAATAATCTCGTCTCCGATTTGGTCGTCCATCTTATTTCGCCTACCATGTGTCGCCCGTTGGTCCGATCCAGTCGAGCGATGACCCATCCGGTCGCCCACGCCGTCCCCGATTGGCTCGTTGTGGGATTTTGGAAATATCTCCCCGCTGCGTTGAGGTATTTCGCCGAGTGTTGGAATGCTAACACCTCCGGCATGATACTCCACTACATTAGGGTCAGTATATTAAACCTCTTGCTCTATCATCGCTCTGATGTTAACTAGTCTGATGGGTTTCAACCTAACTTCCGAAATAAGGTGAATTAACTGTCCATTGAAGAACGAGAGGGAGAGTGAGAGAAGCCTGGAGGGGATTTATCAACCAAATATGAGCTATACACTAAAGAAGTGTTTAAAAATGTGTAGTCGGTTTTGGGAATGAATACTCAGAAGCTAAACTATAAGTTGTGAATCATTTTAGACCCGTTATATTGTTCAAGCTCTGTTGGTTGTGGCTTTAAGATGATCTTACACTAGCCACTACACGAAACTATCTAACATTAATTTGTTACCCTACTTTCTCACACTGACTTAATTCTGATCTAAATAAACCTGAATTTGCAGTAGGAACTGTTGCACTTGTATACATGTGCAATCAACAGTAAGTCTTACAGGCCGTAACAGTGGTAGAGAGAACTCGCCAGTCAGTAGAAGTACATACAGTATTGTCATGTTAACAAAAGATAGCGTCATTATGTGCGTGATCGGATGAGGCGTTGGTTGTTGAAGGCGCGACCAATCAGAACGCAGCTTGAGTCCTAACACGGGTGTGGGACACAGGCGGCTTTGATGGGTATACAACACCACCACCGTCTTAATTCGAGGGCCGGGCCAAAACCGTAGCAAGTGGTCTAAGCCTGGCGATGGACTGATCAGCGTTTCGTTGGTGTGTCGGGGATCACAGCGTGGACGTGCTAGTTTGTAAAATATCAAGGTTGCAAAAAGCTGCTTTCGGTAATTCTCATCAGGCATATGCAATTACAGGGGATTCATTGGACTTATATATAAAACAGGAATATGGCTATACGCAATGTCAATGGTCATGGGAACTGTGGATGACTGTCAACCCGGGTGGTGGTGGGTTTGTGTGTGTGTGTTGTATTGTGTTTACATGAATCATGTGACCAGTGTACGGTAACGTGTTAATCGGGTTACTGGGCGATTGACTTTCAGACGGTTTACACATGGTTGGCCACGGGCGCACAGTTGGGGATTGTAGAGTCTGATGGCCATCGCCTCTGCCATCGATAACAGTCTCGCCCTGACAACTCGGGAATGCACGTAGGGCACGTTGCAAGTAATTTTGAACGTTGTGTCGGGCCTGATTTGATGGCCTGTGTCGATCAGATGCGATCCGATGGCAATTGAGATTGTTTTCGTTATACCGCTCCGTAGCCATTTGGGAAGGTGCTCACGGATCCTGTCTGATAGTCGCCGAGTAGTTTTCCCAACGTAACCAGCTTGACAACAGCAGGTGAGAGAGTAAATACAGAATGACAAAGAAAGCTTAGGCATCCACACCGGTCGGCTCTTAAATGAGATGATCATTCGTGTAGCATGGTAAGTCCTGGCTAATGCATTTATCAGCCTGCGACTGATCAGTCCACTAGCTGCATCGCCTTTAAATGTCAGGCTGACAAAAATCGGCTCTTTCGCTATTGTTTCTATCGCTGGCTGAATATCTCAACATTTCATATTCTTTTCTATAAATCTTTCTGGATATCCATTCTGGCTGAATATCTCTCGAATTCGTTGCAATTCGTTATCTGTGGTGTCTGTCGTGCATATCCTTCTTGCTCTATCGGTTAGAAAATCAATCAAATTTCACTTTTGCCCTAATGGAACAAAGCTTATAAAGTTGGTGTACTGCCCCATCCAAATCTTTTTCGAGTGAACAGATTTCTGGAGGGAACTGTCCACTCTGTGTTGCAATAACACATCAAAAAAAAGGCAGCCTGTCATCTTCCCCTTCCTCCAGAGTGAACTGTGTATTCTGGTGAGCATGACAGAATGCTAGTAGAAGGCCTTGCGCATCAGTGGAATCTTTGATTATATGTCTGCTACATAGCGTCTATAGAACAAAAATTCGGAAATTGCGGGTCCTAAGTGATTCAGTTTCACGTTGGTCATAACTATGTCTGTGAGCAACGGGCCTTGTGGGCACCCCACAGCTATTCCATCTTTCGGTCTATATATCTAATCATTGAACTGAAATTGGACGTTGTATGTGCAAAACAACAACAGTTCTTTCAAGTTTCCGACCGGAATATCAGTTTCTATATGATTTTCTTTTGTGCAATAACATAAGCAATCTACTGTTTCTTTCAGCGGCACGTTTGTGAGAAGTGAAGTGACATACAGGGATTTGGTTTATGTTGTATATTCATGGGTTTTATGGGCTTAGGATACATCCAGGATGCCCAGACCTAGACAGGATAGCGATTAGGGCCCTCAACCAAAGCCTTTGGCTCAAAAGCCTGTGCCGCAAGGCAGCA
>JTDE01001658.1:96773-121732 GCA_014338405.1 Paragonimus skrjabini miyazakii | reverse complement strand
AATATTAGGTGTATAATATAAATAGAAGTCAGATAAAACTATTAATTTAAAGCCTGAAAGAAGGTAAGCTTCACGAAATAAATAACTTCCGTACAAAATAATTTACAGACAGGAATTGACTCACTCAGCACTGCGAAGTGAGGGTAAATGTTTAAGTTCATCGATTTATAACGGTGGACTCAATTGTAGCAAGGCTGTTTTGGTTGCGCCCATCGATTTGTAGAAACACTTTCACAATGTTCTACTACATGGTTGGTGAGCTCCCAATTGACAACATCAGAAAAGTGAATCAAGATAAATACTGCCTAAGTTAACGTGATCAAAAAAACCAAATGTGTACAACCAGGCGATACCAAATGTGAAGCGTACAGTAGGAAAAAATGAAGTATTTCCAAACAGAATGAAATGGCACAAACGATTGTGATAAAAACAGGCCTTCCCAATTAGAGTGTCAAGTTGTATAACAAAAGTGTGACGAAAGTTAGTCATTCTAGGATGTCGTTGTGAGATCACCCATGTCAGCCACTGCACCCCTTATTTTCAACTACTGTAACAGATCCTCTCGAGAGGTCATATAAATGAATAAATGGTGTACTTATTTTTCATAATATGATTTAAATTGAATTAGCTATTGCTCTGTTTCTTGCCTATTCCAGTTATGTTAAACTCTAGTGTTTTTATTTAATTCATGTGATCATCGTTTAAACTCAATAATTATCACGGAAGACTTATGTTTGTACCTGCAATTGCTTCCGGCATTTCTGAGGTAACCAAAGTGAAACTGTAATAGGAATATGCTTCCAGGTAGGTAAACTAAATTTTGTGAATAGTTGAAGTTTGCTTCGTTTTTCCATGAAAGCATTTCAAGTTGAGTTAAAATAGCTTTCCAAATACCACCTGAGTGTTCTATTATTTCTGCTGTTTGATACTATACAAACATATCACTGCTTACCGCATTCACCAACTACTATCTACTGAGGTTGCGGTTATTGACATCGAAATTAAAGATGGCGCATTATAAATATGAAACTTGTATCTTTTTCCTGTCTACTGTCTTAGTTTCTTCAAGAACACGGCAATTAAGTAGTCCGTTCACACAACCGCTCACACCAAGTCAGCTGGCCGAGAAAGAAAGACAGACTCAACAAATGTCTCGCCCAAGTGGTTCGCGCATTTTACGTCGCGTTGGTGGGGAACGAATTCATTCATTAAAACAAGTTCAAGAAGAACGTTCAATTGATATCAGTCAATCGAGGAATGAAAAACCCCCAGCTGTTTCAAATAATGAACAAAGTGTAAGAGGAAATTCAAATCAAACACAGACTTCTAGCAAGAAACAAATCCAAAATGCGACCGTTGGTAAGTTGCAAATATCACTGACTAAATCGTACTATTTCATGTAAAAGAAACGACGCAATCAAACAGACCTGGATCTACAGATACTTCTAAGGTAAGTATCTCTTTGATATAGTTAATTGTGAATTTCACTTGTTTTTTCTTTGTTATACGCCTCGTTATGTCGAAAAACTTTGTGTTTCAACAGTCACACCTGAATTCAAAATAATTACCCTAGACATGATAAACACGTTTGTATGTCGTAAAGACTGACACCGAGTATTTACCATTTTGATACACTAAACTTGTATCATCATGATTGTGCATGCTACTACACGCTCAATACAAAGGCAACTAAGGTTGTAATTAAGCACAAGAACGAATTATATCATTAGATAAGATTGACAGCTAACATTGTAAATTAAGCTTTTGTGCCGTACAGGTTTATCCTTGAAATTTCCGTAGCACATCACTCTTTATTGCATACTCTGCTATTAAACACTATTATTTGCTAGACGACTTAGCAAAAACTAACTCATTACATTAGCAACTAATAAAATCCCAAAAAATGAATTCCATGTCTCAATTTATTCAAGCGTCGTTATTCACTCTATAGGGACAGAATCACAGACTGATTTCACCTGAACGGCGACCGCAAAGTTGCAGTGCTCTGAATGCTACGGAATCGTCTTCGAAACCTTTCATTCGCAATCAATCATGCATTGAGACAAAAACTTCGGCTTTAGTAAGTTGCACAACACAATATCGAATTATGTAGTATTCATTATGGTTGAGTATTAGCCAGTTCAGAAAAACGTTCGATTTAAACTGGATGACACTGGTAATGTTGTTTAGATCTTTGTAGTAGAGTGTCCTCATTAACTACAACTCATTCATCTAAAACAACGTTCCTCAGTACTTTTAGGACTGGCGAATAGTTTTAATTGTATATGTGCACTTTGAAGAAGACATCGTAGTTAATGTTAGAAAATCTTGTAAACGCAGTTTGGGAACAACGATTCTTCGTGGTTTATGTACACGGTTGGCATTATCCATTTCTGGATTAGCTTGTCATAGTGACCGAAGTCAAAAAAGCCTCTGTACAACCTTCTCAACAACTGACATACGCTACACCACTCATGGTTTCACTCTCACACACACATATCTGCTGAAAACCTCTAAAAATGTGACTAGGGGACATGTGAGTGTGTGTCATTGTATTCCAGTGAACCAACTCTGGTTTTCCAGATTATAGAAATGGATAACAGAAATTGCGAAGTTTAAAATATCGTGAACTATTTTCGAAAGGAGATCCGCGTATGTTAAACAATGTGAAGGAGCGGATCCTGCACTCTGAAGTGACTACAAGTCATTTAACAGTGAGATTTGGGGAGTTTGGTTTAGGTTAACATTTGCAAATCTGGAACAGACTCATACTTAAATGACAGAAAAATTTACGCTCTCGAAATTTATCTTTGTGAAACGTACACAGATTTTACTTTGTTACACTGTTAAGTTCAGTTCTATCTAAAGTGCATCGATTCAACATCATGTTTTTGATGATATTCGTTGATCACGATAAACATTTAAGTAGAGATTTCCCCGTACTTCACGGATTTTTGTATTGGGCAGAACTCACTTTTTGTCTTTCTAGATCTCTCTTGGCTTCAATTGAGGTATTCTTTTTGCCAGTCCTATTCAGTAGTGTTGATTTGTTAAGAAGTCTAGCGTCTTCCCTGCTGTATCGTACTTTGTAGTCTGTTACTTTTGAATCCACTGTCAGTCATACTTTAATTATGAAGTTACGTTTTATCTACGCGTTGTTCATTGTTGTCATGCAAGCAACCATTAGACGATAAAAACCGATAAAAACCAGTTGAATTACGATGTAAGTTATTCTGTTCGTTATTCACTCGCAGCCACACATATCTAGTCGTGGTCTAGTAAAACCTGAACACCACCGAAATGGAGGTACTGAAGCTCCTCCAACTCCAAGAACAGATCGGATTTCGACTGACTATGCACGGGAACAGGGTATATATGAGGACTACCTCAAGGTGAAGGACAATTGTAGAACGACTGCAGCAGCAGGGGCTGCTGGTTCGATGACCAAAAATGGACAGAAGCAACTGAATCGGGTATCTGATCTCTCGGTAAGCGTGTACGTAGCCAGAAATCAACCACAAAATATGCTTGATGTAAAACAACTCCCTTACGGCTAATAGCATTCTTTGAGGAGTTGATAGCTGCTATTGACCTCCATTCTGATGTTCACTGAACCTACAATTGTTTTGAATGTTTCACTTTTCCTCATGTTACTTAGAATTTGTTCAAAACTGTTATCTGACAGCAGTTAGCGAGAGAATGCATGATCATTCGCGCGACTTTGCAGTCCATGGAGTGGTTCCTACATGCCTTTAATAGTAGCGTCATTATTACAGTGCAACGCGTTATTTGAAGCGAAGCTTTCTCGGCTGCCCGTGAACTGACATATCTGCCTCTAGACTCATGTTTCTTAGGGTTCATTGGTATTGTATACCCCTGCTGCCAGCATACTTTAATTCCGACAACGATATGTGTTATTGCCCACCTGCAACCAGGGTGCAGTTCGTGCCCGAAAATCCCATTTTGGAGAGGAGCGGGCCAGAGAAGTCCTTCTCAGTAGAAATGGTCAGCTTAAATATGAGCGGAGTTGGGTGTTCGTTGTTCCTGTTTGACCTTAGGGTCTTCAGAAGCCAAGACACATTCCTTCCGTTTTCAATTTTGAAACCGGAGCTTATTTTGCTTCATGTTTTAGGGCTGTAGGGTTGTTAGACATCGGTGCCATTATTATGCCATTTATTGTTTTTAAGGAGACCACCTTTCACAGTGAAATTTCCCGATTACTATTCCATCATAAAAACGTGTAGTTTGTCCACCTTCTTATCTACTTCGTTCACAGAGTCAGTAGCTGGTGACGTTAGGTGAAATGGTTGCTAATCGGGCAAGGGAACGTGAATGTTGACGCTTTCTGGTTGAGTTGTCTGTAAAGTTAGTGCACCGAATGTTGATGAAAAGTGGAACCCGAAAGGAAGCTGTCTTGCTGATGAAACCTTATTTTCACTTATGGTTCGGTTGTTTGTCTGTAAGATGTAGACATCTTTGTATGGAATGTTTGAATGTAAACATAATTGTTTCTAATGGTTGGATCTCCTCCTTTGTTTTTCCTTCTGTGGGCTGGGGCTTACCGTTTTTTTCATGGTTTTACGGCTTTTAGGCGACAGTAGAGACCATTAATGTATTGCTGGAGTTGACGTTACTGGTGGTGATTATTAAGCATAGCAAGCTGCTGTAAAGAAACGTAGTCCTCATTATTCGACATGTAAATGGACAAATATATCATAATTAATCATCGGAATCACACATCAATATAAAAAGTTGCTAGTAACAAACAAAAACCTAGTAATTATGCATTTATATTTGATTTAACACTTGCAACTTTGAAGCATCATATATCGTTTGCGATCTATTCTACACCCCATTCACCTTTATAAATTCGCAAGTTCACAAACGGTTGTTGAAGTCGGCTTTTGTGTTAGTGTTCAATAAACCTACTGCGTCATTCCTTCCGGTCACATGATTGTAGAAAAGAGATCAGTTTTGTTAAGCACACAAACCTTGAGTGAATTTATCTGGTCCTACACCAGACTGAAGCCGGTTTATACTTTACTCATTTGCACTGTCCCTAAACACGACGAACTGGCACTGCATTCAATGTTCGCCACGCATGTGTAGCGGAATTATGTTGCAGTAAACTGTACCGCAACTATTGCATGCAATTTTGTCCTCTGTACTCTGCACGTTTTTTCAATCATCCTATTGATCTCCTTTCTAGTTATGTTCAAGCCCAACCTTTCTGATTGGCCTCTACTTTTGTGTCTGACTGCTACAACCTTCCAGATTACTGTGTCCAATTTTTCAGTAACTTTTATACTTATGAACATCCGCTTTGAGTAATACTAAAATTTTATTGAGTGTGAAACGGCTAACAATGTCATCTATCAACATGCATCCAACTGCATGGCCAAGTCACCGCAAACGTCCCTATCTGAACTGTGTGAACATGTAATGCTCATTCACTTCCCATCAGACAATCACTTTTATCACAGAGAATTATTAGCAAATTTTACGCTTCGTTTAACAAACAGTAAAGCACCCTTGCGCATCGACGGTACATGGAGTTTAACAACTATTCACTAAATGACACATGTCTGATATCGCAATGTCACAATTATGATGAGCTTAATGGATTATTACGTCAATGGTCGCTTTCATTCACACACAAGATCGGGCGGAAGGCTAAATTGGTAACCTGCACGTTTATTTCGAACGGAAAATTCGAAACCGCAGAAGAAATTCTGTGGTCCACCTGATATAAATAACAATCACCTCAATCTCAGTTTGGTACTTTCACAAGGCATAGTCAAGATGCGCTGATTAGCACCGGAGTTTGTCCTGACCAACTTCCATAATTGTGGGACGCTTTTTTTCTTCTGTTAATGGGCAATATAATGTTTCTTAGTTGCAGTTAATGTATATAGGAAGGCGACATCGTAATGTTCATTGACCTACTGTGGTTTATGGTAGTGTAATAGACCAGTGATAACATCGATGAGTAGATTCTAGTCTGAGTAAAGACTATTTCGGACCGTTACTTGCACTTAGGTGGTAGTCAACAATTGGCCCGATAACTATATGAATATTAAAGTTGCGGCCCAACTCTATGAGGGATAAAGTGCCGGTTTTTATTGTCCTATAGTATTGAATATTGGCCTACAGCGCAACACTGAGCAATCGGGAGAAGTTTTCCATATAAACTTTTAAAGTCCGACCGGACAATATTTCTCAAATGTTTAATGAGTCATCCCACTGGATTTATGTGTTTATGGATCTACACGCAACTCTTTAGAGAGTCTTCCTATCGTAATTAGATAGCTTACAAATAGATTAATAAAGTTGTTTTCTTGTTGATACGACACAGACAGTATAAGGTTTGTTGTGAAATACTGCTTCTGCTCAAAGCCTTAATTAAGCACCCAGGTTGGGTTGAACTCAGCAAGGCCCGTCTCTTCTGTGAGCAGTGGTTGATAAGCAGCAAAGTTCGACAATGTCACTCATTAGCGATGACGATGAATTCAATCAGCATACCACTGAACCGCTAGAATTGGTCACATTTACTGATGATTTCCGAGCTCGTTTGTTATCAATATAGCCATGAATTATAACACAAATTTGTAAACATTACTAACACTAATACCGTTAATAGATGACCTTAAAAACCGGTCCTCTTAAAATGGGAGTCTAATCTGTCTGACCACTAAGAAGTACTTCGTTTACGTGCATCATATAATCTGAACAGACGAACATTGGCGAGGTTAGGAGAGGGGTGTTTTTTGAATTTATTTGCACTATGTTCAGACGTGTGCGGAATAAGATGGTTGAAGAGAGCGCCGAGTATGTTAACTAAGCTTCTGCGATGTCGATCATCCTTTGGAACTGTTGGAAAAACCTTGTGCAAAGCATGTTGTTAATAGATAATGATTCAGTAAAATTGATTGTAAAAATGACATATACTAGTATGTTACTCATTGTTGACAGTGTCCACCTGTTAACCGTAGAACTTGGTGGTTGTGATTGTTCTGAGAGAAGTCGGTCAATCTGGCTTAGTAACATAAATGCTCCCTTCGTTTCACTAAGTTACCTGAGAGGATATGATAATAAATGAAACTAAGTTGCGAAAACTTAGAGTTGCCGATTTACTCTTACTATCAGCTCAGCTGTCTGTCTTGATTAGTGAGGATATTTTGAGGTTTAACTTAGTGGATTGAAGCCGTTCAATCCCACCACTGTTATCTCCAAAATGAGTATCCTTTCTGTAATTGTATGGTAGCTAGGCATCTCACGGTCACTGATGGATTACCGCCTACAATAATTGTTAAATGTATCGTGTGAATAACTATCGTGATGACACCAGTATAGAAGTTTTGTAACAAAACGTTGCACGTGGAAAAGAGAAGACAGGGACTTGTGAACTATTTTGATACTTCTGTTTATAGTACAGGACTGCCTCAAGAATTCAGTTCAGTTCAATTCATAACGGCTGTGAGAGCGACCAAAAAAGAAGGAATCAAAGAAAATTTAAATAATCTATCTTATCATATCTGAAGTCTGTTGGATGAAATTAGTTTTTTGTAAGTTAACAGAACAATGCCGGAATGGACTGCATATGAAACTTCTTGGTAGTTCACCGAATTCAACTAAGTTGACTCACGCAAGTCGCATTTGACTGATAATGTGCCCTTGTTTATTTGTTCAAGTCGCTACCTAAATACAACAGTTTATTGCAAAGGTTTTGGTTCACCTCGAGTTACTGAGCTGCGCGATGACTCACTTATTTAACAGAGCTTGGTGTAGTTGATTGTTTAGTTTGACTTTTGGGCTTAGACACAAGCGTTCTGGTTACCATCAAAGCGCCGTCGTTCAGCGCGACCATTCAACTATGCCGACTTCAGTTAATCTAGTTGGTCTTGTCTGTGTCGATTCTAGAACGAGAGAGAGAGAGGGATACTCAACTTATTTTGGGTGTGTTGCGCTGCCGGTAGTCTACCACTGTAAATATTACTGATAATTCAACCGTAAGTAATGCGTCTCTTAACATCTAATCAAGCTTACTGGTTGAAATGTCAAAGTTGTCTGATTGAATCACCTGCGACATTGGGTGAGAAAAGAATAACCACAAAATGTTTGTCTTATATATGCACCCTTACCTCCTATTGCAACATTGTTGTATGCTTACTACAGTTACAACCATCTGGTTATTGATTACTTACTTTAAACCGTTTTCTTAATGAACTAAGTTCACTTCCTCCATTTCTTTATCTGTGGCCTAAATATTTTTCCTTTCGCGAGTGTATAGTTGCTGAACGTCACTGTCAACCATTGAGATATTGCTGTCGATCATGATGTTGATGGTAAACTGTGTATCCACAAGAAAATTTTTTGTGCCCCGTCAGAAGGCAACTTTGTGTATTGATGTTGTTTGGAATGAATATTGAAAGACCACTTGAACATATATATATATATATATTCAAGTGTTCTTCCAATATTTATTCCAAACGAGAGAGAGAGACAGAGACTGCGAGAAAAAAAGAGAGAGATTAAACTAAAGCAGGTGAACGCTTGATAACCGACGTATGCGGCTGAAGAATAGCTGACTGTGTAGTAAGTTGGGAACCATGCGAACAAGTCATTCTACTCAAAACTGATTAACCTACATGACGCTGCACGTTAACGCGATGACCTAAGCTGTTGGGTCTATATAGAATCGTACCACACAGAGGTAATTCTAAGCTTCACCAAGATGACTTTGTTACTCCGTTTCGCGCGTGGAGAAGAGTCAACCGTAGTTGGATCTAACAACTTTGGTCTCACTTAGCAACTAGTACAATGCAAAGAAAAATGTTTAATGTGTTGCTTTATATTTAGACACAACTTGCAAGTCATGGCTGTTTGAAGTTTCACAGTGCACTCATTTCATGCATGCTCTTGAAACAGTCGACGTCATACACGCTGTGAAGTTTCATATTGTATACAACTGTGTTTTATCCCACGTTTCTACTGACAGACGATAGTCAATATTACGAATTTTGAATATCCTTCTGTTTGGGAAAACTTCAGTGAAATTTAGTTGTTGTCACAACTACTATCATATTAGACATCATTAATGTGCATCAGTCATTAGCACTCTGCTCCGACTTCGAAACCGTGTTAGCTTGCCTTGAGACAATTTCACCATCCGGTCAATCCGACCATTTGAATTGATCAGCAAACAGTTTGTTTTGTGTTCCTTGCCTCCAGATGTCATTTTTAATGCTTCCAATTGACAATCAAACTGGTGTAGCTTTCATGTTTTTTGACAGACCTAATGTGGTCCTCTTACTTTTGATTGTTCATTTGTGATTGTTACTCAACTTGATCTGTTAGGATTGATATTCTGAAGATTCACGCTTTTATTTTTTTGGAATACTACATGTGTGTACAGTCAGTGATATCTGCTATTGGTCAGAATAGCTTTTCAATGAAAATGATACTCCACAGCTCTGAGATTTTCTTTCCATTTGCATCATATTTTCCCATTATTGTTAAAAGCCATAGCTGTTTGGGTCTGTTCGTTGTACTCCCTGTGCGAAATGGTCAAAATTAACGTGAAAAACTGACTGAGTTTGATTAAAGTCTGCTTTGTCAGTAATTTACTCACAAATATGCAGAAGTCTGTGAGTTCCATTTAGTTAAAAAGTCCTACCTGTGGGATCACTGACGAGAGTTAACAGGACAGTTACTATACCTCCCTTCAAGTCGATTGGAAAAACTCAACATTATTAACACGCAATTATGGTTAATCTTTCAGTTACAGTAATTTTTGACGCATCCAACGTGAAGTTAATGGAACAGTGTTAGTTGTCTGATAAAAGTGTTCATATTGCCTATGAGCGCTAGTGAGGGTCGAAGGCGCCGGCTGTTAAATCTATACGAATACATAAGTTATGATTCGATTTGGATGGTATTTGGCTTACGTCAGAGAAATTCTCGGCCACAAACCAATGCTCAAAGATATACTTAGACCAATCTGTCTTACTGTTTTCAGTCATTTTCCGGTAGTTAAAAACCTGTGTATACCTTTGTTGACAATTGCAAACGAACTTTGTGTCACACACCGCTACGCGTCTAATCTGGATTCCATTCAGGACCAATGGTATAAGCTCAACATTATCTCACATTTGCAGGATGCACCACATTCAACTGCCTACGCCCAGGATATTCGCACCCGGAGAAAGCCCAGTTCAGCGCAGCTACGAACGGCCACTGATGATCTGTCTCAGACAGAAATGCACCCTGAACGGTCTGCCCAATATACTGACGGTTGGTGGCTGAGAGATAGCGTAGAGGCCTGGGAGCGATTGGTTGATGCCACTGAGCTAGAATTGGTTCCTCAATCCAGCTCAGAACGGGAGCTGTCAAGACATTCGTCGGAAAGGCTTAATCCACCACAAAAACGTACAGCTCTGAGTCTGTTACGCGATGAAGAATTTGCACGCCGAGTGGCTTTACGCTTGGCATCGGCTTCAGTGATTGAAGACCGAGCCGACTGGAAGTCTATACAATCATGGACTGTAGTGCTTGCAGAAAGATGTACAATTCCAAAACAGACCCGCTCTCGACCGTTGTCCGCCGATACCTTGGGAATGAGAAACGCACCGAAGGAGATCAATCAGGGGTTGGAGGCTGCTGCTTATTTGAAAACCATTTTACACTTAGTCACAAATTTAGTGACAGTCAAATGGTAAGTAATGTGAAACGTAGCCAAAATGTGTCCAAAAATCGTTTAAAGTTTGTGCAAGTACTCTTTCGGAGTATTGTGAGTTTGGGCTGTTCTCATGTTTCCCACGTGCATCATTACTTTGTTTGGACAACTTTATATAACCAGTGCCGAGTCAGCAGAGACAGTAGTAAACTGTGGAACTTAGGGATTGATAACATTTGGAAGTCTGTCAGGTCAAATAGTGGTTCGAACGACTGGAATATGTTACGGATTGACGCCCTCAAGCATGTATTCTATTAGCTACGTCGTCTTTACATGAGTGGTCAACACATCATTAAGTAATCTAGTCTTATCTGTTTACAAGATACAAACCTTTACGTGAAAGCTGAATATATTGACCACTTTCTTAAGGTCTGCCGGAAAGTATACATGTAATTCATTTTCCTGTAATCCAAGAGTTTTATACAATTTCTGATTCTACGAATACTTATATTGAAACTTTTTGCAGTGATGTGGACATTATCGTGCAGTTTTGCGAACGAACGGAGCTACCTGAGCAAGTTATCAAATTGATTCGCGCGATGTTGGCTTCAGAAACTTTGCAACAAGTGAGTCATTCAGAGTATTGCTCATCCAACATATCCGTCTACTTTGCTTTGCAAAATTGAGTAAGATCCATCCACTTATGCTCATTTCCATCCATTACTGCTTGAAAACGAATGGTTAAAAGTTTCATTATTTTAAGTGACTTCACCTAGATCTTGACGATCCGAAAAAATTAATCTTACAACATATTTAGTGATATACACGGCAGTAAGTTATCCTATCGTTTTAGGACTGCAGCGATATTTCTGAAGGAATGACAACCGCAGTCGTGTTGTTCCCTGTTTTCTCTCTACTCATAACCTTCTTAGGATAATCGATATGAACTGGATGTCTTTTTCTTCAAATGTACAATTGTTTACAAGCAGCTAACGTTTGTGCGACCTTTTTTAAGTTTTGGTGTCGTTCCATTTGTAACCTTTCAAGTACTAGATTAAGTACCCGAAACTGTACTACCACTTAAATGTTAGCTGATTTTGCGCTCATTATTTTCCTTGTAAACTGCACCCGTTGGTCCAAGATTAGGTAAGACTTAAGCATTTTTAATGTTACAAATTATTATCGGAACTTTGCAGTTTGTCTCCAGAATTGGCCGTATTCATTAAGTATGACACTTACCGGGACCAAATTTTGGATGGATTACTAGGATAGATGTTGATAGATGGGGTTAACTTTAATCTTTGTCCAGAAGAAGGTCTCTAAAAGTTACAGCAATTGATTAGGAAGACAGTTTGTATGGGTAAGGTTTACTTCATTGTCTTTGCACGGCTGAGCTAGAATAGTTACCAAAATGAGAACAACTGTAAATATGAGGGTACGCCAAAACTTGTGTGCCTACGCAGAGTCTGATACCACGTGAGGATCTCTGGTTGCACTGGAACTTCAGCTGATAACTAACGCTGCCAGTGAAAGGCAGTTAGTCAGTTTTCGTGGTGTTGATTTCAGGCTTTTTTAATTGCATGAATTCAAGCATTGCGCGTTGAGAACAGCCTTTGCTTCACGATCTTTGCTGTGATCAGTATGCACTAGAACCAATCCTAGAACTGCTGGAATTTACCATTCCTTCCAGGTAAATTCCTGAATCGTTATCAGTATACTCATGACACGGCTGTTTACAGATTGAAAGTGCACCAGCCTTCTGTGCTATAAATTGTTTGATGTTCAACTCTCATGACGCGCATTGAGAACAGCTGGTGAAGGGTTATCTGCTATCAGTTTCGTTTACTTGATTGTGCACTACCAGATCGATAGTCCATCATCTTCAAACGGGTGAATTCCAATCAGTCTGTGTCTTTGCACGTGCACAGGCTGGTGTGTACGCTTGTGTGCATCACATGTTTGATCGATCCAATGTGCAAATCCACGCAGAACTATGTGACTGTACACATTCAGACCACAGTAAATGTAATCGGAGACAGGTGACTACACAATTTAGAACAAGAAAGCAGTTCTCGAATTCTTCTTTAATCTAAACTGTTTTATACTGAAAAGATATAGAATGTTCAATATGACAATTGCAGCATATCAACAGCTTTTGAAGTCCTGTTGTACTTTGCATGCTAATCTGTACATTGAACAAAATACGCACAAAGTGTAGTGGATTACCAAACAAGAGGTGCGAGTATTCTTACTCTCTGCGAAATACCTCAACGCGGAAGGGGGCTATGTCCTAAAACCAATAGCTAGCGGATCGTGGGCACCACGGGCGGTCAGACGAGTCATCGCCCAACGAGATGGGACAAACGGACAAGGAATGGCAGGTGGAACCTCCTCCTCGACAGAAGGCGTCGGCCACACACAAATCAGACAGAAGTGCACACATCGCGTGAGCGGGAATCGGGGATGTGTTGTAGGTGGGAATTCCGGTTCATAAACGTGAGCGCGCACGTGACATGGGAACCAGCGAGTCGGACAATAAAGATTGTGCTTTATTTGGACGCTTTTTCGCCACAAAAAGATTCCCCTTAGAAATCAGACCAGATGTGGTTCACGTTGCCAAATCGCAGACGTTTTCGATTCATTACTATAAGAGGGAAGTGCTTCGTTTTAGTCTAACCGTACACCTTTAAGTAGGTTTCCATTTCCTATGAAAACTAAAGAAATATGGCAACAAAGAATGTTTTGAAGTAAACCTGTTTACCATTGGTACAAACTGTGTATTCTGGAGGTGAAAGAGAAAAATCATGTTACTTCTGCTGATTCTGTTCTCAGATTACATTATTATGGTTTGAAGAGTAAATTTACCCACAAGTTTAAGAAATGTGAATTATCAGAAGTTCGCCTAATTGTACACTCAGTTGAACTTCATCACCGTTACTTTTGTAATTGAAATCCAAAATCACACAATCAGAATTGTCTGCTTCAATAAGTTTGCTGGTTCACAATTGTTATTGGAATCAGCAAAATGCATTTGTACAACTTTCTAACAATGTTAATTTTGTACCCGGCACTTTGCTTTCTATCTATTTAAAGCGACCATGGTATGAACAAATATTACTGGACCTCATAATTGCAATCAATGCTTACTTTGTCAGCGAGATTGGACATTGTCAGACTGCTCCGGAGTCTGCGTGAGTTTTATTCGTTTGTTTGTTTTACTCACACTGTATGATAAATGCATGCGTATTTCATTCTTCACATTTTCTGAATACATTACAAATACAGACAAACAAACAAAAAATGTTCACACGTTTCAGAAGAGTTTGTTTTTCTTAAATGAACCTCTTCATTCCTTGTTGAATACAGTAGGTTCGTCTAGAACTAAAAGATGATTGCTCCGATTTTAGATCAGATGTAATTTAAAAAACGATGGCAACGATCTTTTAAATAGCTATCTTTACAGTCAAAATAATCCCGCTGATTTTTCGAGCAAAGTTTGGTCAGTCGGTGTGACTTACATCATCTTTTTTTTATGACAGTACTTCACAAACCGACCGTTTCGAAGTAAATAGGGATGTTCCATTTTTCATTTACAGTGTCTTCGTTATTGTTTTCGAATTTATATGAATTACACGGTAGATTACAATCAGTCAGTCACTATATCAGTTGCCTGCTAATCGATACCACTTAAGCAAATAAGATTGATTTATCTGCGTGGTCGCAAAGTTGGCAGAACGGCCATTGATCATTCGTTATTGAAGCTGCGCCATATAAACACACGTACCGCCTGCAATCAGGGAGCTGATTGATTGGCCACAGTGTTGTAGGGATTACTGGGAACGCGTCTGAAAAATCAAGATTGAGCGTATTTTGTATGAGCAATTCCAATGGTGAACATTTGCCAGATGTGTCTATACATTAAAATAGCACCGGAAGTTCACTGTGAAGAGGATTTGAGTTACAATATGGATACTTGTGTTTAATGTCTGGTGAATCGTTGGCTCTTTTTTTAAACAATACAGTGGAGAGCGAAACAGTCTTATGGAGCGGAATTGATTAAAAATATGAATATCAAGCAGAACAGGCGGTCAAATTTCGTCTTTCCCAAAACCAGGGGCAGAGTAAACACCTTGTATAAAACTGAAAAACTGGCTTACTTCGTCAAACCATCCCATGATGTTTAGCCTGCTTGGACATAAAGTATAGAGCTTCACAAAACCAGGGAACTATGAAGCTGCGTTTGATCTGTAATAAATTTCTCAAACGGATGGGGTGCGTTGTGATGTCGGGAAATATCCGGCAGTTCAATTAGCTGTAAGTATTTTGACTTATCTAGTTTGCAGCTGGAGAAAAATGTTAGGTCAACGGAGGTGGACCTAAAATGTTTACCATCTTGATGTAAAACTTCGTCTATCGACCACTCTGCTTTTTGCAAGCGACTTTGGGTAATAACCGACAAAATAGAGGACGAGAAATTCCGTTGAACGTGAGGATTTTCGGATCGGTGTTTTCTATTATCCGTTTTTTTGATAGACCTGTTGATTTGATGGAGACTTCCACACATTTGAGGAATCATATACAAGCAGAGGTGGACACTTAGCAAACATTTTTCGTTCAGACTGGGCAGGTTTCCCCGGTTTTGCAAGAGAGAACACACAGATGCAGGTTATAATTGCCCTTTCGAAAGGCTCACATCTTCCCGCCATCTCGGATGTTATAAGTTGCCAAACTTCACTCGGGCCTCTCATCTGTCACTACTATTTATTTCCCACATATATCCGTTTACATTTATGCAATTACCAAGCTAGATAAGGGGTTTCAATAGTTGAAACACGCCATCTTCACTGGCAGTGGTCCTTGCCAGTTTTGCGTTAAAGTTTACGCTTTTCGAGAGTAGTGCACAATTTCATACTGACAAAATTATGCCACTGCTCTATTTAAGCCAATGCCAGTTGCCTGTGAGTCGACGCAGTTTGAAGTGGTTTCGTCGACATAATACGGGTTATGAAGTGTCACATCATCATCACCGTCATTGTGATCATTCCAAGCTTTGAATCGTAACCGTAGGGACCACAATTTGAGATGCCTTTGGTCCTAACAGTAATCCGCGAAGCAGAAGAGAAACAAGTAAGTGCACGCTTACAAAGATGAATTAGAAGAGTTAAAAACGATGGGACTCCATGAAAGGCGGATACAGGCTCATCGTTGAGAACAACACAGTGCTTTGATCGGGAGATTTTCCAGATAGCGGTGTGAGTGGTATCGAAACCCTCGATCAAGCAGATGGAATCTACTTGCCGTGCTCGGCACTGGGGTCGAAGCTTTCCTAGCCCGTAACATTTAGGGCTTTCGGTATCACGGATGTACACAGGCAGCTGCTGTCTCCAAAACAAGGCTGAAGAGGATGGAGAATGGTAGATAACCTTGTTGACCATTAGTAATGATTGAAAATGGGTTCGATCGAGTCCTGTATGTGCATGTTGCTCCATATATCTGTCTGTATGGTGCTTGATTGAGTTCAGTGTACCTAACTGAAACTTCTCACTTTAGATTACAATAATGGAAATCAACGAATATGCAGGTTATATATGGCAAACTAATAGAAATAGATAGCGTATTAGCACGCATACATTCAAATAAACTATATATAATCAACACCGCGGCAACCCGGTGGGTTGTTGCAACTACTTTTGTGGACACAGCACCGATTGGCAAATTCTGATCAACATAGTTTCGCTAAAAGCTGTTAGCTTGGGTTTCGATTGCTTAACGGTGTGTTGAATGAGCCGAGTGGGTAAACTTGATGATGTGTTACCATGAAGTATCTAGCAGTTAATGTTTTGGCTTTTCGAGCAGCGGATTCAACGGCTTGAGACTGCTGTGTTGGCAGTTGTTTTAACCATTTCGGAAAGTGCTGGTGATGTAACAATTGGTGCGATTGTATGCGTAAGCATACTTTGTTTGTCCTAGATAACCTGCATGTTTTACATTTACAAATGATGAGAATAAACGAAATGTTACCACACCCCAACACGCGTCTGATGCTTGCACTGGTGATGACGTAAGGAGAAAGTGTGGAATGATGATTTGCCCACTTCTTGTATGACACTGTTTCGCCGTGATAGGAAAACTTGTTAAGGAGGTGGAATAGCAGTTTATTTAAATTCGCATTTTATGGCTACATATACTTATGGCAGGGTGTTCCCAGATTAATTTTTACAGCAATTTGGCTTTCAAACCATCACTGGTTTGATTGATAAAATCTATAAACCATCTTCTGTGATTAAGGAAATTGACATGACCTTGGGCAACATTCTGCGTAAGATAACATCTTCAGTTTACATTTACCTCTTGATAGTGGAATATTTCAAGCAGTTGGAACTATATTTCTCATAAAATTTGGCTAGTGCTAATCTGCTAGGCAATTTTACTTCGACATGTTCAAGGATAACCCTAAATGTGCTTGGTGGAGGGAGGAACAGAGCTTCTTTTTGTCTTGATTAGCTTCTCACTAACTAAACCAATATAATGGACAGTCTAATAATCACACAGGTATCAGTTAACAATAAAATTCATCTGGTTATATGGAACTAGACGAAATGTTTCTCGAAATATGGATCCAAGAGCCAATCATAAGGCAAATTTTGCAACCGTAATGACACAGCTTAACAAAGTTGCATGGTTTAGCTCCAACACCACTTTCAGGCTGGATCAACGCTGTAAATCATTCTTCAGGAGTTGTTAGATTTTGTTAAAAGGTATGTTTCACTGAAACGTTTCCGACTTTTCAATAGACGAGACACCTAAGAAACGAAATCAAACGTTTGATCAAATTGAAATGTTCGGTATGGAGCAAAGGCCAACGAGAACAGAATAATTGTGAAGTCGCTGGAGTTATCACGAAGCGCAGCTACATTACAGCTGTCGTACAAAGATATCAATTTTTTTATCAATATGATTTTGCTTATAGGCTGAAGGTGAACCCAAGGAACTTGTTTCTCACACCGGAATTGAGATTGACACTTGGTAACCTAGAACCCTTGTTGTGTTTATCTATACCGACCTGAATATCTTCTGTATTCTAAGCAAGCGGTATCTAAACGTGTACAACGATACATTACGAACAAATTTCAAGGAAATATAGTATGTCTTACTCGAATTGTCCAAACTCTCAATGCCAAAGTTTAGGTGCAGACTAAAAAAGCTAACACAACACAGGTCACCTGCTCAGGATTTGCTATATCTGATCGATCTGAAAAACTGTACTACCTGCTATCGGCAGGATTACCAATGTTACTTTGTAACCGTTTCTTTTCAACCGACCCTTTAGAGAGAAATTAGAAGGAGTTCCGAGGCACATATGTCATCAGAGGTGGGTACAAAGAAGCATGAGTTAACTCTTTGGTGGTGATGAACAGCAACCGCAGCCATGGTATCTTGTGGTCAAGCTGACCGCCGCTGTGAATGAGTGAACGAATGAATTGCGACATTTTTTGTTTTGGGGGAGGGCACTAAATCACGCTGTCCCGGCTGATGTGGTAAGCATCATATTCATTAATAAAAGAAAGTTTAGCTCCCTTAATAGATATTCATTAGTGATACATCTTTGGATGGAAGTTACCAATGTAGGATTGCTCCCGGTTTCTCCACTGTTTTTGATGGAACTGATGACTCCATCCTATTGTGAACTTACGGCTTCAATGAGTGTTTACTTAGCTGAATGAACGATTAGTTAATCGGATGTATGTTCGACACTGAAGTAAACGGACAGCTCTCAGATTGCTGTTGTGTTAAAATAGTCTTCCCACGAGGATTCATCTCCAAGCCTTCTGTTGTTTCTTTTGGTTGTATCCAGTTTACTTCATATCGCTGGTTACTGATGCTTCTCTATGCTGAGGATGAGAAACGCGAATGAGTTATAGTGTACGAAAAATTTGGAAAATATATAAACGACCAGGACTTAAAAATTGGTTGTTCAGTTTCAACATGTGCTTGATACTACTTTGGCGAAGTTAACACACTCGCACTTGTACACAAACGAAGCCTATGTACTCTACTGACAGAACATATATGTCCGTCTACAAATTGTGCAATCAGTGCTGAAAAGCACGAATGACACCCCCACCCCCCGGAGAAGTCTGTGGAATCCGAAGTCTGTCCTACTATTTTCATTTTCCTAATTCACTTGTACCTGAACACGCGCACATATGCCTGTTGCTACTTGTAGAAATTTTCCGGAAACGGGTTACTAGAAGATCTATAAGGATCGAGAAAATATTCTATCCGAATAGAATAACGTATGCATGTCAGTATTTCATGTTTTACCAACACTTTAAAGGAAACTTACTTCTTATCCGCAATGTTTTGCACACACCGACCTATGCATTAGCAGCCCTCTTGGCACTAAGCAGGGATAAGCGTCTGAAGAGCCATTCTCTGAAACTGGAGTGTACGGTGAACAGACTATTACGGAATCGGACTTAACTATGAGAATCTTCTCACACTGGAATACACTGGTCAACTTTGTGGCGATCGTTAGATCGGTTAAATTGACTGAATCAGATACGCGAGAGACAACACGCATTGTAGGTTTCCTGGATATCGTTTTAGCTTACTCCCACAAATTGCTGAGTACTCACGCTTAAGCAAAAGCGGTTTCAATGTGATACGGTGCACTTTGCTTACATGAATTCACGTCAGTAACACTAGTCAAGTTTCCTTCTAGTAGCGTGCATTCTTCAACACCATCCCAGTTCTTCATCAGCACATGGGTAGAAACACACAACAAAATACTTTTGTCATTCCTGTACAATCTATAAACAGATGGACTCGTTTGTTTTTCTGCCCGATTTTAGTGGCATGATGTTGTAACTTTCGATTTAGACACGAAGGACATAAGTTATGTGACTTTTTCTTTGTTGTACTTTTGGACTATGACTGTATGACAGTCATTCGTCATCATTGACCGTGAACATGTGGTAGTTGAAGTTGCTGTTATATCTTTTTAACCTCTTAATTACATAGTCTGTCTAAAAAGAATTGGATACCACCGTGTTATGTGACCAGCCTTTTTTCATATCCCTGGTTACACGACATCTTAACAATTACATTAAGGTGTTTGGCGATATCCATGTCAGAAGACGCTGGTGTATGTGTCAAAGCAATTCGCTTACAATGCATTATTTTTGGATCTACTCGTCCTCCTAATCTCTGAAGTGTACCCAGTGAAATAAAGTCAGAAAACAAGTGGCTGACGTAATAAACAATGTAACCTGTTAACATATGCAAACCTACCGCTGAGTAAGATAAACTGACATATCTATGTGCATTTTCACTTAACATTATAAGTGATCACGTCACCCTTAGCCTGACAGATGACACCTGACCTTTTGCAGCTGACGTACTAAGGCTTCTACAACCCGTGATCGCGCCATCGCTTGACCACCTTTTTAGATTTCCTTAGCAATACTTTTTGGTCATTAACTGATACAGTTGTACACGACACGAGGAGAACATTAGAAGTCTATAAAGAGCTGTCGAAGAAAAACAACCCTTTTTAGGATTATCGATTTGTGTTTGCTTCCTGTTCCCCTGTCGTTTATATCGTTCAATTTGCCGAACACACTTGTTCTACTCACAGTCAGGGTTATGGTAACTATCTTCAAAACGATAATTGAGATCATTCAGGGCGAACATTAAATCAGTGTTTTACTCTGACCATTTAATCCGATGAACCAATTAATATGCGATGATTCTGAAGTTTGTGAGAATGAACACGTTCTTTGTGATTCAAATTGATGCTCATCATTTCTATGTCCTATTTCACGATATTCTTGTTCTGTGTCGTTCATCGTTATCTAGTACGGGTATTGATTCGCTACTGCATGTCGATCGTCATCCAATCCCAGTGCCAATTTTAAATTGACTCAATTGTTGTTGGATGTGTCGATTTTCACTTCAGCTGGCTCATGGCAACCACATGATGCACTTGTTATTCAAGTGCGTACATCTAAAGTTAGATGTTCCATAAAGACACGGTGTGTTTTGTTGGAGTGAGTTAAGCGTGCAAAAAAGATAAAACTTAATGTGCGATCGATGAAAGTACACTATGCTTACGTAAGCCTGGGTACATTAAATTATGATTAAACAAGCACGTCTATCAGTTCATGGGTTTGTTTTAGAATACTGAACATTTTATTTTCAACTTTGAAATCAAGGAAGTTCGTGAAATGACCTGTGATAAACATTCACATACATATTTCTATCAGCTGACAAACTGAAAAGACATTGCTGTCTTTAAAACCCGTTTTTTCTATTGTAAGTCAAAGAGCAATCAGTGAGTGTCTACTGTTCACTGAACCTGGTCCGACTTTAGGACCACCAGTGACTTTGCTTATTGGGTGTGACATTAACTGTCAGACATACTGGATGCCACAAATATTGATGAGGTTTTCTCTTCCTTTTTATAACGTAACTTATTGTTGTATTTACGGGATCTAGTTTTTGCCATTGCGTCGGACTGTTATTTCGATTTAAACTCATATATTATAATACTTTAATCACTTGCATTTTTTAAAATGATGTTACGATTCCATTTTAAGTTCTCGGTCTAATTATGAATATGATTTTATTCTGTGTGGGCCCTTTTAGCATTCAGAGTTACACAGAACATGCACTATGTTTCATGGAACTCGTCTCCCAGCTAATTAACCAGCAGAGTGACGATGAATACTTGTTACGAGATCAAACGTTATTGGTAAGCCATCTAGTCAGACTACTCTGATCAACGTTCATATGCCACTTGATGATCCAACAACAAAAATGGTGTCACGTAAATTGAACAAGTATTTTTATTTTCGCTTCCATGAAACTATCAGGTTAGATTTGTCCTCATTTGTTGTTCATGCAATCAAGTGGCGCTTGGATCCTTTAATAAATATCTATTTTTAATTACTTCAAACTAATACACACGGTATAATACGATTTAATATAAGATACTACAACCCGATTTGGCAGCTTTGCATCCTGAGGAGGCGACAAAATTGATATCCAAGCTATTTTACATCATTAATAACGTTTGAATGAAGTTCACGGAATAGCTGATCAGTGAAGCAAATTCTGTTGCTGGAATCACGAGCTGTTCTGTCAATCTTAAACTCATCTTAGTGGACCGAAATTCCAGCCCGAAACGTAGTGGGGTTTCCATTTATACGTTCTGTACACTTTTCCCCAGGTTCTGAGGCGTTTTCCCCAGATTTTTGTTCGCCTCTCTTTGTCTATTGAGCATTGTTCCTTCAGTGACCGTATCTCACGGTAGTATTGAGGAATTCCACTCAATGTCTGAATAATAATCTTTCCGACTTGCCCATCCATTATCATATGTGGACTTAGTTCTAAAATCCAGCTTTACCAGTCAACTCATGTCGCAAAGCAAATACTGTGTGGAGGTATACAACTAGTCTTTCTAATTTTACTTAAATCGAAGCACACACTTTTCACAGCAGGATCTCTTCGGAATCAATGGCTCTAGTGGAAAACATATCTGTGGTTTTGTTATCGTAAGCGATACTCGCAGCTGGATGAATTTAGGGGATCACATTATTTTTAAGTAAGCTGCTTATTGTTAACAAATTCATAATGGCCACTTTGAACAAATAAGTCGAGTAGTTGATACCTGTACATGAAATCACTAGAGAAAGGGTTGAGATATCGGGCCCGAGTTTCGGACCAGATAGTCCCTTATTACAAACCGAGTGCGTTGTTCTTTTCTGTCTTTATTTGTACAGACATAATTAATTCGGAAGAAATGGATAATTATTTCAGTCTCGTATTTTGTGTTTGATTTTTTCAAATACATGACTTGTTTTTAGGAGAAAAGGAATGTTTCTTATAAGGAGTTTTTGGGGTGGAACGAAAGAATATATTAATTTCCTATAGAATACATCCGGTTTCTCCCAGTCGGGTAATTTGAATCTAATGAACTGGTTGATTTTGTCTGAAATTTTATTTGACTTTTAAGCAGTTATTTTTGATGAGACAGCGTTTCACGCTGGGCCACAAATACGATACACACGAATGCCACTTCTTAATTTCAATCGCATTTGTCAACTATTTATATTACGATCTGCCACCTTCAAAATAACGAGTTAATAACGCTGAATGTTTAGTTTTTGATCATCTTTCATTTCTATTCATGCGGCAGGTGGGGTTCCCCAGATTAGACTAATTTAGTTCGCTTCACGCAACAACATCATTTCAGATGCACATTCGTGACATGCTTTTAGAGTTACCTCGGCTTCCTTATGATCAAATAGGTAACGTGTTTTCTTGAAGCAAACTCATATATCACACTGGTGAGCCGTTAGATGAATTTTGTTTGAACAACTCACATGTGAAAAATGATTCACAGAAATGTGGAAATATTCATGATAAAATTATACAGTCCTCCCCACGCGCCGTGATTCAACGCGAATTGTTTCTGTTATTCAGCTTCAGCGTCCCGACGTATTTATATGGGACATTTCCAGAAAGTTTGAAGCCGAAACTCCTCCACGCTGGCTTGAAATTTACCGCCATAAGCTATATATGTTGACAACCTAATACACTCCACAGATTTTCTAGGGGATTTAAGCCAAAGATGTAGTTTGGCTGGTCCCAAACTGTATTCCTTCAATGAAATGTTGCCGCCCTCGTGATGGTTGACGTATAAATTGGTGTGTTTTGGTGGAACATTACTTTCTGTTGCCAGTTTCTAGAAATATATAGTAACAGAAATTGTTTTATCGTCTGAACTTATGTCAGCATTTCGAAGACCATCTGATGGGACCAGTTCAATCATTTCAAAGAACAAATACACTTTTCTCGTTTAATAGATCAACGACTGCCTACCGTTGATCCATTAGTTGAACACACATGTTTTCCCCGAAACTCGTAAGTGTTACTTTATGCGTTAGTCTCATTTAGTTTAAATTTTACTGGGTCACTGCAACACACTGAAACCATTGATAAATCCAAAGCACACTGGTTTCTGCTCGTAATAAGCGGTTCTGTGTTTGCCGTAATTCTGTTTACTATCTTCTACTTCAAAAACGAATGTTCGTATATTGGGTATTAATTACAGTTGTTCGCATCCGTTGCATTTCCATAAACGTGTCAAACAGCCCCTTTCGGAAAAAAGCACCACACTCAAGATTGCTTTTGTTTGGGCTTGTCAGTGCCAACTGAACCGCACTTCATTGCCATAGCCGGGATTAGAAAGTCGATCGCGTTTTCGCAAAGCAATCGCACTGACCATTATGCTATTGGCTCACGTCAAACACTGCTAAATTATCATATGTAAACGCTCAACCATATTCGCTTGAAAGCAGTGCTCATATTCCACGACGGCCTCTATAAGGACACAGTAACTGTCCTGTTAATTCTAAACGACAACCACGAGACTAATCTTTTACAGTTCTTTTGAGGACTTTTGAGCATAGTGGGTAGTTGAGTTTTCGGGCATTTTTTGCTTCGGTAATTGATCACATTGCTCGTTGTCATATCCACTTCATCTATGCAGTATCCTTTGGTCTCCTTCAGAAGAGCACGATAGCATACGTGACCACTTTTGATTTGTTGGTCTTTGTCCATTTGGACGCTAACCTTTTTGTTTTTCCTATAATTAGTCTTCTCTTCCTTCTGACATGACGTGTTCAAAACTATAACAAAATAAAATGCTTGTCAGATGTGTCTCGGTGGCATATTGATCAGTTCACGTTAAAATCACTAAAAAATAGCCTGGTCACTGAAATTTTGTCTGAATGAAAACATACATCCTTTTCTTGAAGCACCAAATTAGCATATGACTGCTTGCCGTTTGGTTAACGCTCCAGACGGAAAGCACCACAAAGAACCTGAGATCGCTGTAAAATTTTATCACAGATATCATTCCAGTTTCCATATCTAATTCTTCTGTAAGTGCCTTTTAGACGAGATCCATCTTAAGGATATTTTTACTGCAATTGCCATCAGCTGTATAACATAGACAATAGTGTTGAAAGAATGGGTGACCGGATATTTGTTTCTTAGGTTACACGCGTATGGTCAGTGGTATTCGCTTCCGAATCCGCCAGTTTCGGTGACCGAAGCGAATGGACGCCCACACATAAACATCACCACAAGTTGATTTCGTTGAAACAATTAAGGTTCCATTCACCCGCACTTCATGCCTAGTCTAATCCTAAAGGACTAAGATAGTGAGACATGTGAGTAAGTGCTTTTATAGTCCAGCCGACCAATATTAGTT
>JTDE01001658.1:83736-96673 GCA_014338405.1 Paragonimus skrjabini miyazakii | reverse complement strand
TAAGTGCTTTTGCAGTCCGACCGACTAATATTAGTTAGCCAGACAGTAGGCTAGCGTGAAGACGAAACCTTTACCTATTGGAGACAAAAAGTGAACTCCGACGGTAAACTATGATCTAGGAGGAAATATATTGAACATATATAGAAAGAAGAGTTTCAGTACGGGAGTATAGCTTAGTTTACCGTACATTGGCAAACAAAGTTTTTAATTTACTTCGATGGACCAAGAAATTTGTCTGGGATACGATGCACCAACAAAGCTGAGGAAGTGAAAAGATGATAGTCCACCATGTTCAAAGTTTCTGAAAAGGAGACCAATTGCACTCGTCGTCTCTTTGCTGATAGTTCATTGTGAGTGCCCTAATGACCTGCCAGTCGATGACCACCAGCGCATTTGTTTCAGAACCACACATTTACTTGGTTTCGCACTGTAGATCTTTCCTGTACTGAGCGGCGGACTTCATGGCTTTGCGACTGCCTCTCTGTGTTTTCGGATGCCTGTCTGAGCACACCGCTCTTAAGCATTTCGGTTCCAAACTGTTTCTTCTCATGGCTCAAGATCGGTTACTACAATGTGAAATACCTGCTTGGACAAAGTCCTACTTTCCAAGATTCTGGTCCCAAGACTTTCACTCGTTTCCAACTGTCTGAGCAACGTTTGCTCCAGGATTCATTCTTTAGCCATCTAACGGACACGTCTCGGTCGATAATCTTGGTTGAGCATCAGAATGGTTTCGATCCCGTCTGTATCTACTGGGCAAAGCAGCTGCAGCTATCACACAGTCGGACGATAATATATCTAGGTTTCCTTGTCATACAACAACCGTGGTTACCAGTGCGCCATTGACCTCACACTAGGTACGACCGGATTATCATATGTGAATGCTCAACCACCTTCGCTTGTAAATAATGATCAATAATAATCGGTTATCAAAACGCCGCTCAACAAGTTAATGATTTCTGTGATTTCAACTTGAAGAAAAGTCCTAGTCTAGGGGTCATCGATTGGAGTTATCAGAGAGTAACTATGTCTTCTATCGAGACTTCTGGGCAACCTGATGATTACTCACTAGCGAAAGCGGTTGAGCGTTCGTATATAATAATGGATAGTCCGGAAATTGACCGATATGCGTTATTCATCCCTTATGATTAGTCACAGATTTTACACTCAGTTTTTCTAGCCAATCTCTTCATAATAAACATTAGACCCGAGTTCCGTTTTTGTCAGAACTCGTTGGTAATGCACGTTTTTGTCATGACGGGGATTTGAATCCCGATTTGCATTCTTTTGACCGCTAATCGTTAAGCTCCACGCTAGAACTGAATTGGTTATTGTATTGCAACGATCAGCCAAATAATAGTTCATTTTTCTATTTTTATTAGTAAACATTAATCGTAAAGTTTGCAGAGGTGTCAGTGTTAAGTCGCTCATTATCAGTCATCGATAGCATTTTCTCACTAAAACCGACGACCACACATATTAACAATACTGTTTTATTCGATGAACACATTTCCACCATCTTCATCGTTGATAACGTTACATCATTGATGTTGAACGACTGTGCAACCATCGGAGGGGAAATAAAAACGAACAACACTTGTTTAGAACTGAATGAAAACATGCGTATCTAAACTCAACCGTTCATTGGCAAGATACCTACACTTAGGAATTGCGAGGCGTCATCTACAGGAGAGCACCTTGTTTATGACGTTCACTGCTTTTCGTCCTGGGTTTACCCAGTTAAATAGTGACATCACCGAATCCGAGTTGCCATTATCTCTCGTCATATCTTTAGTCAAAAATTGTACGCGTCTTGATGTTAATAATGTAGTTATAGACTATCAACGCATGTTTGTAGTAGAGTGTAAGAATGGACTGAAACTGCAGTGTATCTGTCAGCTGACCTTCGCAAACCAGTTCACATTATTTTGACCGACTTGTGCATTTACGAATTCTATTTTTAAAATTTATGGTTAACTGAGTTTGCAGTTATTGCGTAAGCACCTCCAAAATGGAACATTGGTTTGTTGAACAGTTTTACACAGAATGTGAGTCTAACGTATACATTTGGCTATTTTGCATACGAAGCCATTTAAACTCCAAAACTTAAACATTCCGAAAACAACGATTATTTACAACGTCACTGTTTAATGGTCCACTTCCTTAAATTGATGTTTACTGTGCAACGTTGGAGTAAACTTTAGGGAATTCTTCACCGGGATCTAGCTGAGGTAAATTACCCAGTCTTCCCCCCCGACTGTTCCGTACACCCGTACATCAGATTTGGCTGAATGGAAGACTTAATCGTCTGTTACTCAATGAAAGAAGCGGAGTAGGTAGTTTCCGTTTTTAGTTGGCGTCTTACACACGCTGGTATCTTGTTTATTTGCTTGCACGATGTAGAAATCCTGATACCGATCGTTCAAGTACTTCTCTCGTTAATACTATTCTTGTCGTTGTATCACACATCGTATTGATTTTGGTGTTGGTATGTTGATTACGTTGGCGGTGATGATTCATCCTCATAGATTGATTCATCTGCAATTCACTGCCCAGTCTATCTTAGTGTGAACTATATTACAGTCCATCTCGTCACCTCATTTTGACGTTGAGTATCTTACTCGTGATGGATGGTCACGGGATTGTTCGCTAGAACTCTAGCGATTATCTGTTCAACTCGAAACTAGATGCGGTTTGCTGAATGACATAAAATCTAGTTGACCCTGCTTTAATACAGAAAAGTTGTTATTATTAATACTTACTTTATACTGCACAAATGCCATCGCTGTTGGTCGTCGACATGAGAATTTCAATTTCATACAAGCATACAAATCTTCCTTCTTATTAGTCAACTGCGCACTGCAGGCGTACTTCAGACAAGTTACACTATGGCATGTGCAAAAACACTTGCGTACTTTGAAACTCGGTTGTTGTATCAAAGAGCCTTGTCGTTTATTGAATAAGTAGGTCTGCTACAGATATAAAATAGGTAAAAACTGGTTTTGCTGTTCAATATGATTCTTATCTGTTTGTATTTTTTGGTGCAGTGTTTACGGTCCTTGATGGAACGAATGGTTGACAGGAATATCTTACTGGTCGAGAAATTCTACAGTGATTTGGCTGATAACTGTTTGTCAACTGTGAAAGATCTTCTTTACATGCCTTCCATCAGTCGACGCGGTTCCGTCGGTAGGTTTCAAACATACGTTACAGCTTGCTCAACCGTTACTCATTACATCTTGTTGAATCGCCCATAGATAATTACTTTTGTATTTTTGTTAAGATATACACCTTGATCTACTTTTCGAATATCGCACCTGTTCTACTGTCAAAGGGTGTCTATTTTAGTTGTTATTGTAAATAGCTTCAGATTTGTTTGAGCATAAGGATATTCTTTTCACAAAACGAACTAGGCTCGTACTTTGTTTCATACATCCAGAAATGCGCAGCCGCGGTTTATACCTACAGGTTTTGGTCAGACATGACAGCTCTATGCAGGTTACATGGTAGTGTGAACTGGCACGCTTGCCTACTCCAGAACGATTGTAGAATCACTTAAAATTGAACAGAACTCACATATGATTGCAGCTTTTGCATTTCGATAAAACTTTTGGCTAGCCTACTTCGACAGCAAGCACTAGACTGAAGTTTCGCTCTTATTGGAACTCATCATTAGTGCATATCTTCGTCTGAACCAAAATTTGCACCTCGGCCCTTGTGCCTATGGGACCGACATGTTAACCACAAGTTCCATAACCTATCGATAGGCGCGGTGCCATGATCATATCCAAGCGCTCAACCACAACCTTGTGAAGTAACCTAACTTCCCGAACTTCTGCTAAAAATTTATATGATGTTCAGCGGAGATAATAGCTGCAACTCAACTGAGAAGTCCTGATCAGGGGGTTGTCGATTCTTTTGAACGGAGCGTTTATGCTCATTCTGCTTTCGGTATGATCCGGTGGGCTGAGCACTATTCACATAGGACTGTGGAATGTCGTGAGTTCAAACAGTTTTTTAGCTGCATCCTACGATTCCATTCGGAAGGCTTTGGGAACCATATGTTCAATCTCCAGAATGGATTAAAAGAGCGAGCTGAGTGCGCTACCCTCTTGAAGGCAGAATACTCTAAGCATTGTTAATCATTACTTAAGTTACTCAACGATAACTGGTCCATTGACCTGCTATCTTTAATGGACGACATGAATTACGTCGATTTTTTTTGAGTACTTGATGTTTCAAGGCTTGGTGAAAGTTTAAAGTTAGCAGTTCTGGCATATTTGGTTTCGACATCAAATGGTTACTGACCTACGAATAGTGAGTCAAAGTAGATAATCTAACTGAGAGATGAATACATCTTGCTACCTATTGTTCAGTTGATCTGTTTACAAGGGCGTTAGTTTCATATTCCTGTGAACTACTCATAAGCGTTTATAAGTAGTTACATAATACACAAAAAGAATGCCAAACCACTGGTGTGATCTCCCTTCCCACTAACTTGCTTTTTGTGCTTGACACCGTTTAAAACACGGCAGATTTTCCAAATGTGCCGTGTCCATTTTAAGCAATATTCAACTTGCAGGTCAACCGAGTGCGTTTTAAAATATCCTCTATTTTCCTAGACCTAGATGCGCAACGGCTTGATGATATTCGCGAACATGCGCTGGCAGCTATCACGGCGTTCACATACCCACTTATGACTACAATAGCCATCTCCGATGTTTCAAAACTAAGTCAAAGTTTGAACGATCCTATTTCGAATTGGATTACCGGTTCTTCCGTTGTGTCTATTCAAACTCACAAGGTATGTGAATCAAGTTACTACAAATTGATTATTTTTGGTTTATAATCAATACCGATCTGATGCTACACGATTGGTTGCATTTAAATTAATTCAGGGCATTACTGAAGAACCACCATCGTTTTTGTTAGACCACTTATCGAGCAACTCAAGGATTTCCGGTAACTGGAACACCCATTTTTGAGCTGCTATAAAATGCGTTAGATTTTCAATTTTTTCCCCAGTGAACAGGCTAATTATATGAACAACGTCAAACGATGGATATATGAGAATTATACATAATATCCAGTTACACCAAATATGGTCTTAGAAGGATTACGTATGAACAACTATATTTCTGCTTTCACCTTTATTATGAGCAAACACAGTTATCCTTTGGACAGATGGAATCTTGATTTTATACTTCCATCTGAACCGTTAGAAGATCTCAGATAACTTTATTAAGAAGCCATTCAAATAAAACTCATTCTGTTCATTTATTAAACTAATGAACTTACGACTGTTTGAACTTTGTTTACACATTTTCCCTCCCTTCATTCGTGCTGTCATAGATTGCGGCTTTTATTGCACAGCAGCTTTGCCTTCCAGAATTTGCCACGCATATGCGACTTTACGTTTCCTATCTGTGGATGCCGCGACTTTGTATTCACACAGCAAAGGTACTGTCTTACACGTTTTGCTAATAGTCGAATGTCTCATGGTCTATCCGAATAATTATATCAATATATGCTATAAACGTATATAGACTACGTGCTGTGTTATGACATTACAAACTAGTGATACCGACGAAACTACCATATCAAATTTTGTCACTAGATACCGTCGGAATCTATTATGGTCAGTTGATGAACCGGTTTTGACAGGAAAATACATGCAGTAATAATGACAAACGAAATTCGATAAACTAGTTGACCTGAGTTGCAAGTACAAATGTCACTCGGATGTTGTGTATGCGAGTTTTTTATTCCTCTTTACTCACGCACAAATTGTAAATGATGATGAACTGTTCTGCCAATGGTAGAGGCTCTACGCTATACGGTTGTGAGTCCGTTATTATCAATTTGTACAAGTTGTGATCGATTACCGAAACAATGAGAATGCACAGTCCTTGTTGGTTGAGTCACCTAATTATTGTGCTGTCGAAGCGTCTACTGTACCGCTCGTTGTTCAATGTGGCTGCTAATGGTTTGAGGAGACTGCAAGCTGGACAGTTGATGACACGGTCACAGGTTATGACCGTTCACCTGGGCTTTTTATGTTTGTTATTCTTTTCTATCTTTTGTTCTCCTCTATACATTCGTACGTGGTTATTGCTCTGTCTCTACGTGGACCATTATCAGGATCAAATATAGCCAGATCCACAGCACCCACTGGCAATTCCTAAAACTGTAAACGAAGGTGACATAAGAAACCATTAGCTTTAATACATAGGATGATAGCACATCTTATGGTCACTTTGATTCCAAATCCGTCGTAGGAATTGAACACATTTTTACCTCTAGACTTTGTTTTAATAAACCTAGAGTGGTTCGAGCAAATTCACTGCCTTCTGTTTTATTTGTAGCCACAGGCGTACATTGTGCGGTCAAAGCTGTAATATATCTATCCTGCTCGTGTCTTTATACATTCCTCAGGACTCGACCGTTTGCTTGAATGTATGCACCCTGTGCTAGTATATGGAGTTTGGGTACATGAGTTTAAAAAAAAGAACTTCATTCTACTCCGATTTCAGTTGCAAACTATGGGTATACTGCAGTTAAGTATTGGTGTTAAATATGGTCATGCTGTTGATGAACTGAATGATAATTTTTATCGAACAGATGGCATCGGGATTAACCGGAATTGATTGACTAAACAACGACAATAAGCCTATGGCATACCGAACGAATTGAAGACTATTCTATTTGACTCCAAACGAGTGTCGTGGAACTGACAGGAGTAGATGCAAAGCCGAAACACAGGCGTCGGTCACTCGTTTTTCATATAATCTATTGTGACATCCATGGTAGCTATGGAATCGGACTTGGAATTCTACACCTTACATTAAGTGAACAGGAAGTTGTGGAAGTAAGAAAGTCAGCAGGAGTTGTACAAATATTTGGTGGTTTGTTAAAGATACCTATTTCAAACGTTGTAATGTAAACGAACTGAATGACTCATTCGGAGCTAAAAGAAACAAACGTAGCTTACACAAATATCATCTTTTAGGATCGGATCAAAACAGTAGAATTGTGTCGCAGACTGCTGTTACTACCATGCGATTGAATGTTAGTCTTTCAGCTTCTTCCCGCCTCTGAATTATTTCACACTGCCTTGGTCTGATTTATTTTGACTTTTTGTCCTAGCGGTCATCCATCTGTGTGATGTATACCGGATCCAGGAAATGTCTAGTTACTAAACTGTGATCCCATTATGTCTGTTATCTTCCTTCTCGTCGTAGACTTCTTTTGTTTCAGAAGACCAAAGGGATTAGTCAGTTATTATGTTACAATTTTTCGGTACTTTGCAAAGAAACACAATATGTGCAATTTTTCGTCTCTTTCTGTCCGAATGGAATGCGGTTGTTTCACGAACACGTGAAATGAAGTCTACGTCCTCCACATAGAGCTTTGCAAATCGTTGAATAACATCAATACAACTACACCGGGGTTCAGCGTATTCTGTCCGAATTGAATCAGTGGAAAGTTTAAGTGAATGGAAATCCCTCAATAAACTCGAATGCTGTTCTATTCTCCAACCATTCACTACCGTTGTTTAATGAATTTCCGTTTCTTTTTTATACTTCGAAGGCTCACCATCTCGTTCACGTGAAGAAAACGAGAAAGATTTTCCCTCATCCCTAATTGCTTTCTGCAATTAACCAGTTGGCGGTATTATTAAAGGTTACTGGGATGTTAAATTAACCAGTCGTGTGTTTTAGTTTGGTCTATGCACACACACACACACACTTTAGTTGAGTGAAATACAGTTTTAAGTTTAAAAAATCTTGACACTAATCGGTAAGATGCCATTGTGGTTATGCAAAAACAGATTTTTTAAAGTGTCAGTTCACATTTGAAGATTTGAACGGATGGTTTTTGAAGAGGATGAATGATATTGTCTGAGATAATACAATGTACTTTCGTGCACCATTGCTGAGGTTGTCGTTGATCATAACACTAGATTAGGAGATTACGGATAGATAACCAAAAAGTCAATTGTGCAAGCAACTGTTTTCATTCATTCTCACCAGGTTTTCACAGTTACACAAAATGTACGCAGTTTGTATACAGAACAATAAAACAAATCTCATACATCAATAAATGTCCCAAAGCCTAATGGGAGGAGATGTCGGTAATGATGTATGGAGGAATGGCACACGTGCCAGGTAGATAAGTAACTATTCGGACTTTTAACAACAAATTCTAAGATTACTTAACAATAATCAGTAGATTGTTCGATAAGGTTAGTATATTTTCGAATTCATTGAAACATCCCAGTCATGGGGTTATCAACTGAAGTCTACAGGTCAATCATTTTGTGTTTTCTCGAGGGGATGAAACAACCTGGAAATTACTCACGAGGAACTGTGACTGGATGTTCCGACGTAATAATTCGATTCTGCCTAGTGTACGGTCAGTGGCGCAGCGATCAACAGTTGTCTAAAGAGAACGGGATCAGAGCTCAAACTACAGTCATGACACGGATATGTACTACGTTTGAACTTTCACACAAAAAGACGCCAAATTCTAGTGCTTCTCCTGAAAATAGGCCGGTTGGCAGACCCTGTCGAAAACGAAAGTCTCAATCAAGTATCAGTCATGTTCACTTACTGCATAGAAAATAATTGTTCAACTAACTAACTAGCAATTTTCTTCAACTATCACGAAATGCGTCCACAGTTTTTTCTCAAAATCATTTTATCTTTCATTCTTTTCCACTTTGCACCATTCGTGCACGGGCGCTTGTCACATTGGTCATCATCCTCATTGTGGTTGTCAGCTTTTTTCATTCCTGAACCAATCGTAAACCGTATAAAGAAATAAGACAAAATGTGTGGAGAGAAAGTAGTTTTACGGACATTCGTCTTTTTAGTTGTGACAGAGAAAAGAAATATGCTGCGAGATGTTTTCGGTTCGATTTACTCTCGTTAGTTACTAACGTAAAGGCATGGAATTGATTACACCACTAGCACATGAACAGTCAAAACTGTGGTTACTTCGTTCATCTATTATCGTCATGTGCATTATGCACACAGTTTGATAGTTTCACGTTAGTGACCGATGAGAATAAATCGAAATATTAACATTTCGCAACATACGTCTTCTCTCTGACCTGAATAAACGGACAAATGAAACTCATTGTTTTAAATTCGCTTTATGGCCTGCACAGTTTCGTTGATAGTGATAGGGAAAGATCGAAATGTAGATCGGACTGAACACAGTCATGGTAAGTTAATGCTAGTTCAACTACTCATGCTTTGATTGATTTCTTACAGGATGCTAATGTATTGGTTGATCTGTGGTGGCTTTTCCTCCATGGGATTGATTTGAGACCAGGTTGGACACAAAACCTGAATGAAAGATCTCTGTTAATCTATCTGATGTGCAGTATTTTATTTAAAAGATATGCAATGTTTATTTAGTGTTCAATTTCAACCAGATGTGCAAAAAATGCCGCTTGCAACATGTTTCACCATGTTTCGAACACCCGATCTATACTGCTACCTTGGTGAGGTGGTCGGGCTTGTGTACTTTTTTGATCCGGTTGGCTATGCTGACTAGGACTCAGGTCCTTCCAGGTGCAACCTTGTCAGATAGGCCAAAGGGGAGCAGTCAGACGAAAAGTAGTTCCACTCAGGATTGTATGTCGTACTACCGACCGCGTAGGAGTGCTTAGATAGTGAGGGATGATCCTATGGGTATACAGCAGAACTATTTTCCTAGTTGCGGCACTGCTGTCTTTCGTATCAGGAAGAAAGGGGTTAGAAAAGGTACCCTCAAACAAAGAACACTCCGATTGCCCAACGGTTGACTGTGACCACCAATAGGGTCGGAAAACATCCGATATTTCGTAAAAGCCCGATGTCGCTTTGAGTACATCCACTACGCGCAACAGCGCTCAGATTGAGACTTCAAGGTCTTATTCACTGCGCCCTCGGGCTAGGCAAGCTCCTCACTGCCAAGTGAGTCAGACTCTTGAGTCACTGGCTCCAGGTAGGGTCCCCCAATTAAACCCTCTATGCTGTTTTCTCGCAGGTCAGACTTTTGTGTCAGAGACTAAAGGTGTGGTCTCTCAAATCAACTCCCTTCCTGACAGTGACATTACTATAAGATAGGCAAGTATCAGAAGTTATCATTCTCCTGACAGTGACATTATTCATCCAACACAAGTTCCTCCTACTGTTTTACCCCCCATTTCTTTTATCTTCCATATGTCTTCCGGCTATAATCGTTTTCTGAGGCCAGGACGACTGGTAAACATTGACGGCTTTAATGTCCGCACTCTCCGACAAGTCGGTTAGCAAGCTGCTCTGGCAAGTAATCTTTCAAGTCTAAAGCTTAATGTGTGCTGTGTGTCGGAGACGCGAGTCTACGATTTTAGCATGGTTATCCATTTGAGCTCACCCTTAGATAACTGTCGATCCAAGCGCTTATGTCTCAAGGTTTCTGGTGACGCTGAAGCTGAATCTGGCGGTCAAGCTGGAGTGAGGATCGCACTGAGTTCCAGAGCGGAACAATGCTTGCTCGATTGGATCCCATTGAACAGTCGCTCGTGCGCTGTCAGACTCAAGACGTCGGTAAAAGTCCGTCGACGCAAGTCAGAAAGACGTTGTGTATTCATTATATTGGTGTACGCCCCGACGGACAGCTGTTCGGATGCTACTAAGGATGCGTTCTATGACGCCCTTGTTGACCTTCTGAGGCAAACTAAACACTCAGACATCACCATACTAGCGGGCGACTTTAATGCTCAGCTTGGTCGTCTTTCTTCGGATGAGAAGCGGCTAGGAGGTATGTTTGGTGTCCGGGCACAACGCACTGACAATGGTGAAAGTCTGCTCCAGCTGTGCGCATCCCACGGTTTCTATATTTCGAGCACGGCATTCCAACACAGAAAACAACACTGTGTTACTTGGAGATCTCCGTGTGCTTTTCAGTCGTGGACACAGTTGGACCATATAGCAGTTAGTTACAGGTAGCGCCACTCTGTTAAGGACTGTCGTGCCTTTCGGAGCAACCACCTAAATTCGGACCGTACTGTTGTGCGTGCCCGTTTTGTTTTTTTTCATTTTCCCAGAGGATATACGCTCGTACATGAATTCGAGCGATGAGAGTGTGAAGAACGCTTGCCAGGATGCGTTGGTGAACAAGTTTCCCAGTTCGGGATCCTAACCAAAACTGGGCACAAATTGCCACAGCCATGAAAGCATGCTGTGAACAGGAATGTTCCGAAGGAGCTGTTCATTTGCGACAGAGCTGGATTTCCGTCACGTTGATAAACCTTATGAACCAGCGTCGCTCGATCCCACCTGGTTCTGAATATGATGACGACCGTCGAGAACTTAAACGCAAGATGACTAAAAGCTTGCACAAGGACCGTGAGCAATACTTTCTCGAACAATCGAAAGAGATGGGAAGAGCCTTCTTATCTGGGAATAGCAGAAGGCTTTTTTCCCTGATCCGTGGTTGTCCTGGTCGTCGAGTCGGTGTAAATGAGACCATATGTAAAAAAGATGGTTGACTTATCACCAGTCGATCGCGCCGACTTGACAGGTGGACTGAACATTTTAAAGGGCAGTTCGGCTGGCCTCAATCAGATCATGTGGACGTAGGGACCTGAATGGTCAATTATTACGTTTCAGACGATCCTCCGTCGGAAGCAAAAGTGGTCCCGGAGCACAAGTGATTGAAGCGTAATAAGGTTGCTGGTTCAGACCTCCTCCCTCTTTTTCTTTTCAAGGATGGTGGGGAAAGGTTGATATCAGAACTGACAAAACTTTTCCAGACGATTTCGGAGACTGAAGAGGTACCTCGTGGTTGGCGCTTACCAGCAGTAATTCCCCTTTTCAAAAAGGGGGCCCGAATTCAATGTTACAACCACAGAGGCATCAGTTTGGTTTCTGTTGCGTCGAAGATACTCACTGGTCTCATTTTACGTCGTCCCACTAAGCCCAGAACAAGCCAGATACGCGAAGAAAAGGCAGGATTCCCATCCTGTTGGGGGTGCGTTGATCACATTTTTGCCTTACGACGGACTTGGGAACATCGGCACTGGTACAGACAGCCGACAGTCGTGGTCTTTCTGGACCAAAGTCTGCCTTCGACTCCGTTGCTCGTAACGTTCTCTGGAGCTGCCTTTTCCACAAGGGAGTACCAGAGAAATACTTGAGTCTGTTGAGATCACTGGATGCTCACTCTGCTTGCAGAGTGAGAGTTTATGGACAACTGTCTCGAGCGTTCATCACTTCCAGTGGTGTTCGTCAGGGGTGTCCGATTTCCCCCTTCTTATTCAATTTTGTCATGAACGACATTCTGTAGGGTGCGCTTGAACAGTCCAGTGAACTTAGCGTTAGGCTTTTTCCGGATGCTCGGTTGGCCGATCGGTAGCATGCGAACGACATAGCCTTACTTAGCCCCTCTGCCGAAAACATGCTGACCATGCTGAACAAGGTGAGTGACCGGGCTGGTTTGTATGGAACGCGCTTCGCACCTTCAAAGTGCAAAGTGCTCCTTCAAGACTGGGGAATTTCCACCCCTACTTTCTTCATTGCAGGTAATCCGCTTGAGACTGTGGACAGTTCCACATACTTGGGTAACACTATCTCGTCAACCCGTAATATTACCGATGAGATATCAACGAGGATTGCAAAGGCACGAGTCACCTTTGCCAAACTGCGTCATCTGTGGCGTCGAAAAGACGTCTGGTTGTCGCTGAAAAGGGGGGGGGGTATATAACGCCTGTGTGCGTTCCATTTTGCCCTATGGTTCGGAAACGTGGCCTGTTTACAAAGAAGATATCAACAGGCTTGTTGTGTCTGATCATCGTCGTCCCCGCCAATTGGCCCATATTAAGGGTACTGCCTGCGTGAGCAATATGGCAGTTCGCCGACGCGTATTCCGGAACGCTCGGAATGCGCGATCACTTGGTCAACTA